>OZ059840.1:22562554-22846150 GCA_964057195.1 Orthosia cruda
AATAAAACAAATAACGCCTCTTTTGCCTTTACGCTGGGTTAGGCACACTGCTGGTAGCAGAGATAAACATTTGGAAAAGGCCCACATGGACAGTTTGTTCTGAACCTGGATGTTTCTAATTTTGATTAGGAATTTATGTCTTTAAACGCAGCTTTGGAACATTCGGAAGGGTTTTAGTTTTTCTTTTACAAATGCCACTTTTTTACACCAAAATAAATTTCACAAAACGTCTCCCCTGAATTCCCTGGAGCTTTAGTATAGGTTTTAAATGTGCGTTTCATATACTCCGGCCTGTTACTGAAAAAATGCGAATGGAAAAACTCAATAACAATTTGATGCTTTCAGAAATAGAACTCAGAACCAGATCCTTTGCAAACGCGCTTGAGACCTATAAACCAACGAGGTAATCAAAAAAATACAACCGACTTCCAATAAAAACACTACATAGTGAAATTTTTTTTGAAAATTTGTTTCTTCGTTTTTTTTAAACCGACCTCCAAAATTGAATTTATTTTTCACTTCGTAGTGTTTTGTATTGTGAATTGATTACCCGAATAATATAAAATTTTAACATATCCGGTGAAATAAAAGTATACCAGGGTGAACTCTACACATCTGCGTACCCCTTTAGAGCGTACCGGTGCGATGTTATGTTATGAAATGGCATAAACAATAATCAGACATGCGATTACAGTAATCCCGAGAGATTTGCCTTTGTTTATTGAAGAGTTCTGTTGTATATCGCCGAAGTTCTTCATGAGATCTTCACCAAATTTAAATGGGAACACATTTTAAATAAAAACAGAATCATCAAAATCGGTTCATATAGTAAAATGTTTTGAGGTGACACATAAAGAAAATTACAGTCAAATTGAGAAACTCCTCCTTTGTGAATTTCGTTAAAAATAATTTAAACGTTTAATTATTATTCCATCAAAGACACAATAAAATAGTCTTGATGCACTCTACGATAATTATCTTCTATCATTTTGACAACAAATAATGATAACTAACTTAATTGGGGGCAGGGACAGATATGCGAAGGATGAGAAAAGATTACGGTCACATTCCCGAACTCCCCCTAATAATTAAGCAAATGTAGCGAAGCAACTTTCAAGAGGAGACTGTCATTTGTTTTATATGTACAATGTCAATGTGAAATATTCGTTTTAGTATGGAATCTTATTATGTTTCATAAGCCATGGTTTTTTGGATGGATAGAAACAGAGAGAAAATACGTGGTGAATATTCAAAATGAAAAAAAATCACGATAAGATTCGTAGATTGCTTGTTCATTTCATACACAAAAATTTTCCACTATTAAAAATTCGAGCAAAAATAATTTGTCAAAAGGGAAGCGCTAAAAATCCTTCAATTCATACTAATACAGGGTGCTGCAAAACAAATAAACAAAACGAAAAAAAAATCGGCCGCATTCCTGAAAATATTATTAAAAACAACCTTTTGTGTGCAAACGATTAAAAAAACGAGTTAACTCAATGAAGTTTCATCACAGACCAGCAAAACGATTAAAAATAAAATCAAAATGAGTTTCATTACTTAAACATGAGAACAGGGTTTTAAGGCAATTAGTTTCACGTCATTCTGTTTTGTGTTTAATTATTGCACACATTTATTTACACATTAGGCAAAACAAAAACGGGTCCCTCTTTTGAAATAAATTGTCTGTGTTATAAGCTGGACTTTATGTGCACCACGTCATTAGAAAACACGACCCGTTCGCTACCATCGCTATCCATTGCGCTTTTAGTACGTATTTATCATATTATTAGACAGAGGATTGATGCAAACAAGCAATTGATTTATTAGAGAGGATTAGAGTGATGGTGTAGCGTGTTTCATAGTAGATGCCAAGGGACTGCGGGCCCTAACAATTTGGTACATGTATTCGTTACTTGTGTTGTGTATTTTTGGAACAAAGAAACTCGATCTATGGTCCGAATTCTTATCTATAAGGTAGTAATTTGGTAAGGGAAAGTCAAAGGAAAAATCATTGAAATGGCTCTGATAAAGAAAATGAAGAAAACAATTCTGCGCTCTTCCTGTTATTTCGGAAAACATTTTATCGAAATTAATGGTATTTTTTCCTGAAATATTTTAAAGCACATTCTGTAAATTGGTGTCAATTCTTTTATTTTTGTAAGCAATCATTGTTTTAATGGAATATTTAATATTTTAACGCAGTTTACACAAACACTACATACACACAAACACAACACTAAACACTTTCATACTACCTAGACAAACTGATCCAAAGCAGTAGATACTTCGTTTTAGAAAACTATTCGCACTTTCATATACATACACATGAATACGTGTTTGGAATCTGGATCCAATCTAGAGCAGCCTAGTATAGTTTTTTTCTACATATTGTAAAACAAACCTTAATTAAATTAAAAGTTCTACGCCAAACTTTTAAAATAAAACGGTCAACAATAGCGAGTGCTTTTATGGAAAAACAAAAGTTCTTGTATATATTTGGTCTAATATATGATTTAGCAATTCCATGAAATAATTTCAAATACGATATTTTGACTTTTCAAAATCAATTCAACTAAACTATTTTCCTGTGTCAACTGTCCCATATGGATTATTTTTTTAAGACTTCATTTAGAATAAATGTGAAAAATGATTTTGTATTGTCGAATATTTCGTTGCGCCATTTTGTTAGGCTAAATAGTTTCGAGGGCTACTAGAGAGCGGGTAAAGAAAATTCTCGTAAACTGTGATTGCGCGACTGTTATTACAAATATTAGTTTTCCAAGAACCAGTGATTTAACGCTCCTTGATTTGATTCGTTTTCGTCAAATATATTAATAAATGTTTGCCGAGGCGCCAAGTGAACCCTAGAAAGTCGAGTATAACAGGAAGTAATTAATTATTCTTGTGAAACTTTTGGTTCAGAAATTTACGGTAAAATTGTAATTAGCAACGGATATTATTTCAGAGTAAAAACAGAATGATATTCTTGGTCCTTAATTTATTTTCTGGTATTATAATAATACTTCGTTGAAATCATTTCTTATTATTTGATATAGTATTTGGTAAGTAAAACCAAGTAGCTTATTCTACACATAGTACATTCACTACCCTTTAAAGTCCCTAATATCTATGAACGACTAAAAATTGCAAAAAATGCCAAAACTTGGAACAGTTGACACATATCTGTTGTCCCATGACTATTAAACCCAGTATTATTAATTGTCCAAGCGTTTGCTCTATATGACATTCTCGTTTGTCCATTTAGAATTTTAGACTCGCATTCAGGAAAAAATGTACGTTCATAATAACAATTTTGTCCGACAACTCTTTGGGGAATGAACCGTCCGGTCTGTGATTGTTTAATTTTCGTAGATATCACAAATCCCTAGTTTTTGACAAAACCTGTGCTAAATAAATAATTGTTCATTTTTATAAAATGGAGGTTTGAATTTTTAACCTCCTTTATTATCAGAGGTTTAGATCCATATTTGCTTTTGGAATACGTTACAAAAATACGTTTTAGAATAGACTCGATGATGAATTTGAAAATTGAATTTTAACCTCCTTTCAAAAAACTGTATGCACTTTTTGTATTTCAAATGCTCTTTGGCGTAATGAGTCGCATTCGTGATGAATGTCTTTAATAGTTTAATTCGTGAATAAAGTCTTGTTTCATTGCATTATCATCAGGTTTAAGTATTAAAGTGGCTTTAGAGATTCAAATTTCTAATCAATCCATTGATTATAATAAATCATTGCAAGCAATCTTCTCAGTAATCGACGTATTTTTCGATCTATCTAGCGCCATAAATCCTCGTCTAAATACTTTGACAGATAATTCACACAGTTCAATACCTGTTCCACCCAACTTGATTAATCCAATAAAGCCAGAAGATCAATATAGTTGGCCCAAAACTATGTGAGGTGAGACATTAAATCGTCCCTTTAAATCCCAAGTAGAGAACTTCTAATGAAATTATTGACTCTAATCGATGTAAAGTTTACGTCGTTCCAGAATGGTTGTAAGTCTCTAGAATTTAATCAACCATCTAAGATATCGGGGATTCGATATTATTCACTTTGGTTTTCGGTAACTTTGCATGCTTAGTCTTTGACATTTTGGGTTCACACACGTTTGTTATTGTTGCTGTGAAGACTAAGGGGTAAATATATTAAATCTCCGGGTGGAGTGGCATCGCTTTCATCGTTGCTTAGGGCTTCAGAAGTTCCTTTGTGCTAGTCCTTAAATTGGCTTTTGGGAGGCGTAATGGTATTTGCAATTATCGGACGTTCTTAATCTTCTCTTGTTTCATTATTGCTATTGTTCTCTTGTTTCATTATTGCTATTGTTCTGTTTGTTGTGACCTGTCGCTGCCGGCTATAGTCGAGTCTATGGTCGGCAGCGAGGAGTCCTGGGACGTGGTGGTATCCTTCTGCGAAACAGTCGTCTCGCAGAAGGAAGCTGCGGAGAGGGAGAGGGAGATTTCATCCGCTAACCCGATCCGCAGAAGACGCGCCGGGCGTCGGCGGAGGGCGGCCAACGCCCTCTTCCAGCCCCCCTAAATGGGTCCAGGGGCGACGGACTCGGGGACGTCCGTCGCCCCCCAGATATCAGGACCCGAGGTGGTGGCGCGGAGTGTTTCACGCGCGCCCCTCTTAGACGTCGCGGGGGGAGTCCAACACCTCACTCCCCCCCCAACCCGAGATCGTGGCCCGCAGAGGCGGGCCGGCACTAGCCGGGGGTTGCGGAAGTATCGTTGTTCCCGCGACCCCCGTTGCAGGTGTGAGACGGAACACCGGGGTGGTTTTTAGTCAGTACAAGTCTGACAGACCCCTTCGCCCCCCAGGGCGGAGGACATCCAATGAGGATTTTCCAAACCGAAACAAAAAAAAAAAAAAAAAAGGCACACTGCTCGTCGCAGAGAACATACATTTGGAAACGGCCCACATGGACAGTTTGTTCTGAACCTGGATGTTTGTGCCGGTATTAGAATTAAGCGCAGCTATGGAACTTTCGGGAGAAATTAAGTTTGTCTTTTATAAATGCCATTATTTTCACACCAAAATAAACATCACAAAACGTCTCCCTTGAATTCCCTGAAGCTTTAGTAGAGGTGTGGGTGATGAAATGGGTGTCTCATATAAACACCAACATTCAGTCAGTTAGTTTTAAGTCTATTTTTTTTTATTCCCATGTGATTGACGAGCCTATTTCCACCAACCCGGCGCGAAACCTTACTCCTGCCTGTAACTGAGAAATTGCGAATGGAAAAACTCAATAACGATTTGATACTTTCAGAAATAGAACTCAGAACCTGATCCTTAGCAAACGCGCTTGAGACCTCTAGACCAACGAGGCAATAAAAAAATACAACCGACATCCAAAAAAACAATACCTAGTGAAAAATAACTACGATTTCGGATGTCTGTGTTTGTTTCTTCGTTTTTTGACACCGACCTGCAAAATTGAATTAATTTTCCACTTCATGGTTGTTTTGTTTTACATATTGAACAAGTTCTATAGCAAGGTACCTATAATGCACAAAGTTATGCCAGAATTGATTACCCGAATAACATAAAATTTGAATATAACCGGTGAAATAAGAGTGAACTCTACACATCTGCGTACCCCTTGAGAGCTTACCAGCGTGATGTTATGTTATGAAATGGTATAAACAACAATCAAACATGCGATTGCAGCAATCCCGATAGATTTGCCTTTGTTTATTGAAGAGTTCTGTTGTATATCGCCGAAGTTCTTCATCAGATCTTCACCAAATTTAAATAGGACAGCATTAAAAATAAAAATCATCAAAATCTGTTCACCTAGTAAATTAGAACTAGAACTGAATGAGGCGAAATTCAAAACTTGTAGAAAACGCACACTATGCAGGCAGGCATATTATAGGTTGGGGGATTACATCGCTGATAAAAATGCTTGGCCCAACGCTAGTCCAGCTCCACAGCCACTAGGGCACAAAAACAAGTGATAAGCAGAAAAGTTCTGAACTATTGTTGGACCTGCTGAAGACTGTATGAATATATTTGTGTTGTATAAACTCAATTTATTTTTGTATTATATAACTGCACAACACATACACGTATGTGAGTGCTATGTTCCAACTGTAAATCTACCATTTACTGTACCTATGTGTCGTTCGTTGACTTTAGTGTGCCCTGGCAGTTGAGTGTGTCATGCTCTCTCCAATGTCTCTCTGATGGTGGCACATGTGTTGGATCATTCGGTTCCCTTCATGATGGTTGAGCTGTGTGGTGCCAATCCATGTGTCCTGTTAGTGAACGGGCGCCATCAGTTGGGATTGGTCATATCTTAGCTGCCTCCGCCTGTTTTTGATTACCTATTTATTGTATTTTTAATTGTTTGTTTTACTCTAGGCGCTTTTAAGTGAGTTTTTTTTTCACATCGTTCTCATATATATATGTATTTTCCAACAAGATTATTGTTACCAAATACTTGTAAAACACTTTTTTTTTTAAAGAGTAAGTCTGGGGTTTCTTGTCCGTTCTTCTCCATAACAAGGTACATTTCCAAATGGACGGTAGAATCAATTAATATTACATTTTTTTTTGATGTTCGAAAGTGCCGCTTAATGGCCTACTTGATTTAAGAAATTTTGATTTTGAAACATTTTTGAGGTGACACACATAAAAAAAATACAGTCGAATTGAGAACCTCGTCCTCTTTGAAGTAGGTTAAAAATAATATAAATGTTTCATTACTATTCCATTAAAAACACAATAAGCCTTGATGTATTAAATGCACTCTACGATAATCATCCTCTATTATTTTGACAACAAATAATGATAACTAACTTATTTTAGGGCAGGGACAGATATGCGAAGGATCAGAAAAGATTACTGTCATATTTCCGAACTCCCCCTAATAATTAGGCAAATGTAGCAAAGCATCTTTCAAGAGGAGACTGTCATTTGTTTTATATGTACAAAGTCGTTGTGAAATATTAATTTTTGTATGGAATATTATTATGTTTGATGAGCCATGGTTTGTTGGATGGAAAGAAACAGACAGAAAATACGTGGTGAATATTCAAAGTGACAAAAACCACGATAAGATTCGTAGATTGCTTGTTCATTTCATACACAAAAATGTCCACTATTGAAACATCGGGCAAAAATTTTTCGTCAAAAGGGAAGGGCTAGAAATCCTTCAATACAAACTAATACAGGGTGCTGCAAAACAAATAAACAAAAACGGCAAAAAATCGCCCGCATTCCTGAAAACATTATTAAAAACAACCTTTGTGTTCAAACGATTAAAAAAAGCGAGTTAACTCAATGGAGGTTCATCACAGACCGGCAAAACGATTAAAAATAAAATCAAAATGAGTTTCATTACTTAAAGATGAGAGCAGGGTTTTAAGGCAATTAGTTTCACGTCATTCCGTTTTGTGTTTAATTATTGCACACATTTATTTACACATTAGGTTAACGGCAAAAACGGGTCCCTCTTTTGAAATAAATTGTCTGTGTTGTAAGCTGGACTTTATGTGCACCACATCATTAGAAAACACGACCCGTTTGCTACCATCGCTATCCATTGCGTTTTTAGTACGTAACTATCATGTTTTAGGCATAGGACTGATGCAAGCAAGCAATGGATTTATAAAATAGGAGTAGAGTGATGGTGTAGCGTGTTTCATAGTAGATGCCAAGGGACTGCGGGCCCTAACAATTTGTTACATGTATCGTTACTTGTGCTGTGTATTTTTGGAACAAAGAAACTTGGCCTATTGTCCGAATTCTTTTCTATAAGGTAGTAATTTGGATAGGGAAAGTCAACGGAAAAATCATTGAAAAGGCTCTGATAAAGAAAATGAAGAAAACAATTCTGCGCTCTTCCTGTTATTTCGGAAAACATTTTATCGAAACTAATGGTTTATTTCCCTTAAATATTTTAAGCATATTCTGTAAATTGGTTTCGATTCTTTTATTTTTGTGAGCAGTCATTGTTTTAATGGAATATTTAATATTTTAACGCAATTTGTGTTTTCATACTACCTAGACAAAGTGATACAAAGCAGTAGATACTTCGTTTTAGAAAACTATTCGCATTTTCACATACATACTCATGAATACGTGCTTGGAATCTGGATCCAATCTAGAGCAGCCTAGTATAGTTTTTTTCTACATATTGTAAAACAAACCTTGTAACAAATATATTTCCGTAACGACTTACAGCGACATCTGACAGAGTTGCACTAGAAGCAATGACAATTATGAGAGAAAGCTAGTAAGAGATTCACGACTTTGGTGCTAGATGGCGTTAAGGTCGGGGCGGAATTATTATAAATCCTTTACAAAACCTGTTCGATATTGTGTGTATTAATATAATTCAACAAGCACACAATCTCCTACATATCTAGGCTATTAATTTCTGGTATACAAAATTACTTAAAGAAAATATAGACATGACATCTCTATGGGTCAATAAAATGCTCAATGTCTATGGCCGATGAGAGTGACATTTCTTTTTCATTACGAATTGATACGCAGGAGTCCAATAAATAAAATCCTAGTGAAGAAAACAGAATAATGTAATTAAAATGACTCGCAGGAGACAGGGAAACAGCCCTAAATTTAAAACAATTATGTGCCAGCAAGCGCTGTGAGTATTCGTGGAATTGAACTATATTTTCATGCTTGTGAGACATGTGCTTGTATGATGCTAATACCGCATTTTTCCCATCGATAGGGTTTCTTAGGATTAATTTTAATAATAATAAACTAGTATAAAACATGGTCAACAAAACTATATAAGAACAGCAACACCGCATTCAACAACAGGCTCCGAACACCCATGATACTTCAGCTGGTGAGATACTCAATGCAATCAGCACAAAAGGAACGATGCTGGTTGTGATATCATACATCTGAAGCTAAGTTTAGAGGGTAGTTTATATACCATCCACAAGTAAGTGAGATACCTTTAAAATTGTGATGCAGTAGTGATGCCTGTGTATTAATAAAATAGTTGACCAAATATAAAGACTTTTACTTCTGTCGACCCTCATGCGAAATCATCCCTGCAATTGTCTCATCCAGAATATCTACCCCTGAGCTGGCTGGTGAGTAAGAAGAAAAAGTTATCTTACAATTGTACGCCCAACGTGTCGCATGAAGCTTGATAGAAGTACTTAACAAACTTGCAATTTGTACGACCAGTGTGTCGCATGTAGTTTGATTGTAATACTTGATTACTTATTTTGTGTCTAGTAGTTGTAACTTCAATACTTAAGAACTTAACCAAACTATAGGTTAACTTCATGATTGCTTAATTTAAAAACTTAAAATAACAAAACATTAACTTTATATAAAATTTGAAAGTGCGGTTATAGTCACATGTTTTAATTAAAAACTATAAACCATTTCACTGATAAATGTTTTGTTAAATTGAATATAAAACACTCTAATTTAACATAGTTATTATAACTGTTAATTAGGTTTAAATATATAAATGGAACAAACAATTGTTTTGTTCAACATGCATAAAGCATTACTTTATACTAAAAAAACAAAACTTTAACATTATATATAAATTTAAAAGTGGGGTTATAGTCACATGTTTTATTAAAACTATATACCTTTCCACCAGTGAATGTTTTGTTTAACTGATAATTAGTTTTGGATATTTAGAACAAAGTGTTTTTGTTCAACATGCTTATAGCAATTTTATTTGACTATCTTCATAAAGAAGAATTGGTTCATATACTTAAATGTTATTATATTTCAACAGATCATAAAGCAAATGGAGATGTGATCTGCAAGCAGTATCGTTCCCTGTGTAGTTAAATCATAGTGGAAGCATCAAGGAGATGGATTATCCCGCACATATGTTGTTATCTGATGAGGTACACTGGTGTTCGGAAACCTGTTGCTGAGCTGTTCATTTAAAATAAAGAGTTAAATTCAGGAGGTATTTTTACAATTATATGTATTGTAGCTCGCTTTAAACATTACTTAATGAGAATTTCTCTAACAATTATTTTCATACTTAATAATTTATACTAAAAATAAATATAACTTAATTGTTAAATTCTTTTGGAAGATATTAATGCCAAAAGAAAATGTGGGACATCTATAATAACTATTTAATTATGATCCCACTGGCGCCCAATCTTAAAATAAATAAAATAAACAATTTGTAGTGACTTATTAGGATGTTTTTACTGTGTCAACTAGAAGAAGCACAATTTTATAGTATATTCTAATTGTTATGTTGATTTCTTCCTATACGGAATGCAACAAGCAGTACTTTGATTGAATTACTAGTGGTTCTTTTACACAACATTACCTAAATTTGTACATGTGAACAATACTTAAACTTATTAGGTCTTTTTTTCCTGTGGCAACTAAAAGAAACACAATGTGGTATTTATTATACTCCGATCACTATAATGGTAGATATGTTATGTTGTTTCCTATACGGATTACAACAAACAATGCTATCGTGAATAGTGTTTCTTGTACACAGAAAGCCTATAAGTGTCCATGTCAACAATGGGATTTCAGTGTCCATGTCAGCAATGGGTATTCTGAATTATAAAACTTAACTAAAGTAGACATTTACCTACATCTATACAATGGATGGGTGCTCACTGTAACCCTTGCTGATTTAAAAAGGCGGGTTTGTTTTTCGTTGCGAATCTTAACTTGATTTAGGTATTATCCTATATCTATACAATGGATGGGTACTTAATGGAACATTTGCTGATTTAAAAGGCAATGTTACTTTCTGTTGCGAATCTTAACTTGATTTAGTACTTGTCTACATTTACTTATATACATTTGAACAACTTGATACTTATAACACTTGCCGATTTAAAAAAGCAGTGTTTCTGTTGTTTATAAAACTTAACTTGATCAGTTATTGGTCTAAACTTAAAAATAATAAAAGGTTAAATCTCTTTTGAGTATCACCTGACTCTTAAACATTTAACATACTTAAATGTTTGATGAATCAAACATTAACTTAAATAAACTTAGTTAATGGCATAACTAGCATTTAAACTGACTACTTGGCGGTTGTGTTTTGATATATGGATGCTTTTCATTGCTATCAGTTTTGGGACAATCACTGAGTATGTCGTATTAGTCTTAGATGAGAACAATCAAAGTTTTTATCTGCTAGTTATTAGACTATTACTAATGTTCTAATATTTAGTACATTTTGTACATAATTAGAAACTTAAAAACTTGAGAAATAAGTTTTGAACTTTATTTTTTAAACTATTAGTTTTTTTTTTTTTATAAAACTTAATGTAGGTAGTTCTCATATGAATAAGATTTTCTTGGACTGCCTCAATTTCTGTTAGGGAGCAAGCTAGATTCACAATATGCATGGAAATATGGTAAATTCAAAAAAAATAATTGTAAATCAATTTTTTTAACCGGGGTGAGATGTACTGTAACAAATATATTTCCGTAACGACTTACAGCGACATCTGACAGAGTTGCACTAGAAGCAATGACAATTATGAGAGAAAGCTAGTAAGAGATTCACGACTTTGGTGCTAGATGGCGTTAAGGTCGGGGCGGAATTATTATAAATCCTTTACAGAACCTGTTCGATATTGTGTGTATTAATATAATTCAACAAGCACACAATCTCCTACATATCTAGGCTATTAATTTCTGGTATACAAAATTACTTAAAGAAAATATAGACATGACTTCTCTATGGGTCAATAAAATGCTCAATGTCTATGGCCGATGAGAGTGACATTTCTTTTTCATTACGAATTGATACGCAGGAGTCCAATAAATAAAATCCTAGTGAAGAAAACAGAATAATGTAATTAAAATGACTCGAAGGAGACAGGGAAACAGCCCTAAATTTAAAACAATTATGTGCCAGCAAGCGCTGTGAGTATTCGTGGAATTGAACTATATTTTCATGCTTGTGAGACATGTGCTTGTATGATGCTAATACCGCATTTTTCCCATCGACAGGGTTTCTTAGGATTAATTTTAATAATAATAAACTAGTATAAAACATGGTCAACAAAACTATATAAGAACAGCAACACCGCATTCAACAACAGGCACCGAACACCCATGATACTTCAGCTGGTGAGATACTCAATGCAATCAGCACAAAAGGAACGATGCTGGTTGTGATATCATACATCTGAAGCTAAGTTTAGAGGGTAGTTTATATACCATCCACAAGTAAGTGAGATACCTTTAAAATTGTGATGCAGTAGTGATGCCTGTGTATTAATAAAATAGTTGACCAAATATAAAGACTTTTACTTCTGTCGACCCTCATGCGAAATCATCCCTGCAATTGTCTCATCCAGAATATCTACCCCTGAGCTGGCTGGTGAGTAAGAAAAAGTTATCTTACAACCTCAATTAATTTAAAAGTTCTACGCCAGTTTTCACTATTAAAATATAACGGTCAACAATAGCGAGTGCTTTTTATGGAAAACAAAAGTTCTTGTATATATTTGTCATAATACATGATTGAGCAATTCCATGAAATAATTTCAAATACGATATTTTGACTTTTCAAAATCAATTCAACTATTTTCCTGTTTCAACTGTCCCATATGGAATATTTTTTTAAGAATTCATTTAGAATGAATCTGAAAAATGATTTTGTATCGTCGAATATTTCGTTGCGCCATATTGTTGGGCTAAATTGTTTCGAGGGCTACTAGAGAGGGGGTAAAGAAAATTCTCGTGAACTGTGATTGCGCAACTGTTATTACAAATATTAGTTTGCCAAGAACCAGTGATTAAACGCTCCATGATTTGATTCGTTTTCGTCAATTATAATAACAGATGTTTGCCGAGGCGCCAAGGGAACCCTAGAAATTCGAGTATAACAGTAAGTAATTAATTATTCATGTGAAACTTTTGGTTCAGAAATTTACAGTAAAATTGTAATTAGCAACGGATGTTATTTCAGAGTGAAAACAGAATTATATTCTTGGCCCTTAATTTATTTTCTGGTATTATAATTATACTTCGTTGAAATCATTTCTTATTATTTGATATAGTATTTGGTAAGTAAAACCAAGTAGCTTATTCTACACATAGTACATTCACTACCCTTTAAAGTCCGTAACATCTATGAACGAGTAAAAATTGCAAAAAATGCCAAAACTTGGAATAGTTGACACAAATCTGTTGTCCCATCACCATTAAACCCAGTATTATTAATTGTCCAAGCGTTTGCTCTATATGACATTCTCGTTTGTCTATTTAGAATTTTAGACTCGCATTCAGGAAAAAATGTACGTTCATAATAACAATATTGTCCGACAATTCTTTGGGGAATAAACCGTCCGGTCTGTGATTGTTTAATTTTCATAGATATCACAAATCCTTCGTTTTTGACAAAACCTGTGCCAAATAAATAATTCGTCATTTATATAAAATGGAGGTTTGAATTTTTAACGTCCTTTATTATCAGAGGTTTAGATCCATATTTGCTTTTGGAATACGTTACAAAAAAACGTTTTAGAATAGACCCGATGAGACTCGATGTTGAATTTTAAAATTGAATTTTAACCTCCTTTCAAAAAACTGTATGCACTTTTTGTATTTCAAATGCTCTTTGGCGCAATGAGTCGTAGTCGTGATGAATGTCTTTAATAGTTTAATACGTGAATAAATTCTTGTTTCATTGCATTATCATCAGGTTTAAGTATTAAAGTGGCTTTAGAGATTAAAATTTCTAATCAATCCATTGATTATATTAAATCATTGCAAGCAATCTTCTAGGTAATCGACGTATTATTCGATCTATCTAGCGCCATAAATCCTCGTCTATATATTTTGACAGATAATTCACACAGTTCAATACCTGTTCCACCCAACTTGATTAATCCAATAAAGCCAGAAGATCAATATAGTTGGCCCAAAACTATGTGAGGTGAGATATTAAATCGTCCCTTTACATCCCAACTTGAGAACTTCCAATGAAATTATTGACTCTAATCGATGTAAAGTTCGTTCCATAATGGTTGTAACTCTCTGGAATTTAATCAACCATCTAAGATATTGGGGATTCGATATTAATCACTTTGGTATTCGGTAACTTTGCATGCTTAGTCTTTGACATTTTGGGTTCACACACGTTTGTTATTGTTGCTGTGAAGACTAAGGGGTGAATATATTAAATCTCCGGGCGGAGTGGCATCGCTTTCATCGTTGCTTAGGGCTTCAGTAGTTCCTTTGTGCTAGTCCTTAGATTGATTTTTGGGAGGCGTAATGGTATTTGCAATTATCGGACGTTCTCAATCTTCTCTTGTTTCATTATTGCTATTGTTCTTTTCTTCGGGCTACATGATATTGGCTTCGCTTTATATCTTGTGTAACTGTTGTCCATATATAAAAATAAACTATACCTACACGATACCTACATTATTATAGGTACTTCCGTGCCACACGAAAATAATTCGCCGTCCCTTAATTTACGCAATGATTCAAAAACAACATCATTAAGACGGTTCATTTCCTGCCATGATTGCTGTTTTCCACTTCGTGTTGACTCATTATGGTTTTATAATAAGTTTTGCCAAATAATGTGGGTTTTCGTCCTGCAGTTTATTTTGATTCGTTCACACTTACCTATCTGTTTTGTGTATTTATTGCAATTTCAGATTGGGTTAAATAAACTTGAAATACTCTTCTTAAGGTATTTGTGTGTAACTACTATTTTGTCGTGCATTGTGTTTAATACAACATGAAAACTGCTTTTATCAAGCAGCTTGTAGCCATATCAACTTGTTTTGATGATGAAATGAAAATGTGCGTGAAGGTGCTATTCTGCGAAATAAAATAAGACTATCACCACATTTATTTATTTATTAAAACTTTATGTACATGTACTAAAGCGAATTTAATGCCTCAGGAATTTTCTACTAGTCACCACCTTTTAGCCAAATTTATAGCTATCTAGGTTGCCGATTTTTACCTAGTAGCTTAGGCCCATTTGCACGATAAACTGTATTCAGAGTTAGTTGCTAACACGAGGTTAAATTGATAATATTGTATGACACACTGTCAATTTAACCTCGTGTTGGCAATACACTTTCAGTTAAGTTTTTCGTGCAAGTAATCCTTAGAAAAGTTGGTGCCTGTCTATGGACCAATCAATTAAAACGTTGCACTAAAATAATACGAAGCGTTAAATTTTCAGGAGTTATTAATCTTTCATAAGTGAATGAACACGTATTCAAATATTAAAGTCTATTTTTGAACGAGAACAGATTGGTTAATAACTTTATAATTCTCATGAAATAGAGTACAATAGATTATAATAATGTTTAGTGCAGGTTTAATGCTGCTAAAACCCAGTTTTGTCTATTTTCCGCTAAAAAGAGCCAATTTCACCCGACTCTAACTTGCCGAGATGTGACCGTGCCAATAACTGACCATCTTGAGCTTCTTGACGTTCCGTTGACATTGACTCTCAATTTTGGCCCATACATTGAGGCAGAGGCTCAGCTTGCTCCCAAAACGCTGGAGATCCTTGCAAAAGGTTAGAGGGTACAGCTTGTATCAAGCGCAAGTTCGATCATGCATGGAGTACTGATCTCATCTCTGGCATGGATCTGCCCAATACCAGCTTGATGGACTAGAGTCGATCCAAAGCGGCCTAAGAGGCTCATCGGCAATAAGGCACTGGTTAAATCAAAGCTCCAGAGCCTTGAACATAGTCGCCAAGTTGCCAGCTTGTCGGTTTTTTATCAGTTGCATTTCAACCGGTTTATGCAATTCAGACAAACCCGTTTCATCATCGGACTACAAGACGTACGGCGATGCGCCATCGGTACATGATGGACATCCCATCCGTACGCACTAAACCTTTTGGAAATACTTTCATTATGCGTACAACTAAGCAGTGGAATATCCTGCCGGAGTCTGTGTTTCCCGATAGCTACAATCTAGGAGTCTTTAACTCAAGAGGTAATAGGTTACTTCTAGGCAAGCGTGCCTCACCGTCGACTACATTATCGCTTACTATCAGGTGAGATAGCGATCAAGCGGGAGCCTATTCTAAATAACAAAAATAGAAATACATTTATTCGACACAGACACAACACAACAGCAACAAATATGGAGTAAAAGACGGTAAAGAAGTGCAAAGACAAATTGCGCTGAACGTGCCCATACCGAAAGGCTTACCAACTCAGCATTTACCTATAAAAAGCCAAAGCCCAAAGTGTTTATTTTATTTATTATAGGCCTTTGGCCTATATTGTAAGGCCTACATTCGAAAAAGGTACTTAAACGAAAACACTATATCAAACAATTAAAAAGTTATAGCTGTCAATTTGATGGTGTCCGTTTTGAGTTGAATGATTTGATTGAGGTAACAAATGATTTGAATTTTCAAAGTACCATCTGCAAAGCCTTCAATTGTATTTCTGATTTATTTTTCTTTAGATATTATGAAAATCGATCTGACATTTTAAGCAGGTAGATATTTTTATATATGAATTTACTATTTAAATTATGTAATTAAGTTTAAACAACTTTTAGATAGATAGAAAATAATTGTAGTGTATTTGAGTAACAAGCTATCAATTACAAATGCAAAAGTTAGCTTACAATCCTTGATAATGAAAATTGCAAATATAAAGAAACAAAAACCAGCTTAGAAGTTATACGAAAAGTCTAGTCAAAATATTTTTTCATAAATATATTTAATAAATATAGGACGCACAGAAATAAAACCAAGTAAGTCTACAATGCGCTCTCAATTAAGCTCAAAATTCCTCGCCACATTAAACAGTAGCTACGAAAGTACTAGCAAATAAATTAAAACAAACGGAACGAGTGGAGCATTCCTAGTGGTAACTATAGTATTTGGAAACATAGAGTAAGAATAAATAGAGGTGAAACTGCCGCTCCGAATGCATTATAAATTGATAATAGTCCCGGGGCGTGAGAAATGTTCAACACAACGAGGTTGTAAAGCGGCTTAACACCTATCGGTGTAACACCAATCACCTCTAGGGTGCATGTATTGAGTTCTTTAGTCAGTAAAAACAAATAAGCAATCGGAGGGTGTCCCCTTAGCGAGCAAGCGTTGATTTCCACAGGGTAGCAGTTATATGAGGCATCACGCCAACAGAAGGCGCCTTTCGGTTTTGCTTTACAAATGAACGCGACGATCGCCAGAGAATCGCTGAAAAACCGAGTTAAATGGTATGTATGTATACGGGCCCTATTTCTTGCTTTAGGCTTCTAAAGGATGATGCCGTTGTTACTATATGCCCAAAACAGCTACACTCTCATCCCATTTTCCAATAAGACGGGAAGACAACCTTAACGGAGTTGGAAAAGATTAGGTGGATGCACACAATCATCGACTTGCCAACCCTGATCTGGCGTAAACAAGTACGGGTTGCAGCATATTAGTGGGTGGCGATAGCTCTACGATTTCCATTATTCTATGGTAGTAAATACTGAGCTCTAATCATGTAGTCCGGAACCCAGGACATAGTAACTGGCCGGAACACTCAAATACATTATGTGGATGATATGACCGTCTGGCTTCGCTTGTACTGGAATTTAAATGCTTCTTGTTCTTGTATAATTATGTGTTTATGTTAACGGCTTTTATTGTTTTAAAGTAAAAGTTTGTTGGCAGTTTTATTTTTAGAGTTTGTATTTTGACAACTTCATTTAGCTCTGCTTACTCTAGTAGCTATTTAAGGAATGTTTTTTTCACATTTGTAACAATTATGTTGGTTTTAAAAATAGCTACTAAAATTTCTTCGGTTATTGTAATAAAAAGGGTTTTAAAACCAGGATTGTTTGGGGTTTTCTAACCCCAAACAATCCTTCAGTGTCTGTACAAATAAAACAGTGAACATAACACAGAACTTCGAAGTTGTGTTCACTTCATTTCTACACGAAAGTTAACAACACCAGACTCACTTCAACCATCAAAACAAAGAGACCTAAGAAACTCTGCCACCAAAACTCTCAAGTAAAACCATAATACAAGATAGCAGAATAAAATGAATATCCTTACATATAAAATTAATTTACACCTAACCCCATCGAAGAAAGATAGCAACTTCTGAGTCTTCCAAGGTTATATTAAATTCCATCCAAAAGAACTTTCCAGAAGATAAGGGCGGTACGTAATTTCATTTACGCCGTTTAAAACTTGAACTTCCGAGAGTCTGATTAAATTTTTAACAATATCTTAATTTATAGACGCTGACGGAAGTTTTATTGCAAGAGTTTAGGGGTGTGCGCTTCTATCATTTTGTATATCTTGAATTTTAAATGGATATACAGATTTAAAGCTCTGTTTTGGAAAATTAAATTATTTTGATAAAGTGGGTGTAGCAATTCACTACAAGAATTATCGGTTTAGCCTCTTTTTTTGATTTGTCATACTGATGTCAGTTACATTATTCAAATTTGGTTTGACAATAAAAGAGAAGAACAAATTCTGTTGAATGTCATTCACAAAAAGAAATCATAGCATATAAATCTCCAATCTATTTATTTACTTATGTACACGAACGAATATGTCAGGGGTTCGTTCAAAGTAGCAGCAATTAGCGAGAAGGTCAAAGAATTGCGAAGAAGATTGCGTTGGTACGGCTACATCCTGAGACGTGGAGATGACAACCCTATCAAAAAGGCCCTAAATATCCCCGATCGACCGCGAGGAAGGGGAAGACCACCCGCCACCTGATGGTCAAACATGCAGAAAGAGGTCCTGAATGAGAACCTGAGCACTTAGACAACCCAGAACAGAGCTCTCTGGCGTAGACGTACAAGGAGACCCGACCCCAGCTGAACTGGGAAGAGGGTTGGACAAAGAAGAAGAAGAAGAGTACACACAAAAAAACTTTACAGAAAAAGTAATAATACAGATTGGAGAGCACAAAGGTACTGCTTATTTCTTTAGAAATTTCTTCCAATAGACCTACGAGGAAAGTTGGATGATAAACGAAGACACAAATATTTTTTTTTAGAAATAATAAGGAAACTTAAAATAGACATAAATAACTCAACTAATTGTATATATAAATTACACATATACCATAACTTAATAAATATAGAAAATAAAAATACAAATATACTTGTAAAATATGCACATTTATCAATATTATAGTTTAGTTGACTCGCCAACGCACTACCGCACAGGTCCACAGTCCGATAACGACTGATCGCCCCTCTTTTTTTTTTTAATACTTGGTGTCTCGCAGTTCGGCCAAAGTAGCCGTCCTCTGCTTAACCGGACTAACCTGTGGAGACTAAGCTATGTAGCCTCCGGCCAGGCTTAAAATTTCTAAACCTAAAGCGACAGCACTAAGGGCTACCCCAGTTGGGGTCGGACCTCGGCTCTGGGCGTCGCTTGGGGGATGGCAAAGGCCAGATCTGATAAAGTGATTCTACCATCCGTTTGGAAAAAGCCTACGTGGAGAAGAACGGACAAGATCGCCCCACCACTCGGACCGGTATTTATAACCGAGCGACATATGTCTGTTATGAGCTTGTAGCGCGATCTATTGATCGCTACATATACTACAATACTTAATATATAAAATTATAAGATGGTGGAGAGGTAATGTTCTTTGACTAGTTTTTTGAATAAAGATATATTTTGGGAGTCACGGCTTTTAGGTGGAAGTGAGTTCCACAATCATACTGCATGAACAGAGAAGGAGTACAGGTCCGCGAGTTCTACCGTTCTAGAGAGTTGACTGTGACTGTCGATGAGTATGACTTTTGTCTTCAACTTATTGCTTCCAAGCCTTCGGCACGTTTCCAGTCTCTGTCGAAAGGCGATATAGGCGTGTCAAGATCGGAGACAATTCAGGCGCACAGGTTTTAAGTACAATTGCTGGTATCCCGTCGGAGCAACTCGCTTTGTTCAAATCAAGGCTACGCAGCACCCGGACGTCCTTTTGATGGATGCTTTCTCTTAGAAGAATCTTTTTGTAACATGGTTTTGATTAGTATTTTTTTTGTCTGTAGATATCAATCATTAGAAGCCGGACTCCGGCCAACCCGTATGGGCAGAACACCCTTGTGGTAAACAGTGCAGATGCCGTACAACGAGTTCTGTTTTTTTTCCAACAGCCTGAGATTTACTACGAGAATTGTGGTGCTGTTTCAACCCGTAAACCAGCATTGGAGCGGTACTACCGAAGGTGCATTCTTTTCAACTGGCGCAGATCGCTGACGATTGGCTGACGTATAATTTTTTATATCGTTAAGGATCTGTTTCCACCTGGATACTTGAGCCAGAATCTATCCGGTTGCAACTGCGTTGAAGATAGGCACGTGTGTTCAGAGTATTACTTTCAAACCTTGTTGAAATTTAATTCCTATTTTTTTTACTAGATATATAAAACAAATAACTCGATATTGATACCAGTTTTTTTTCTATTGTTAATAATGTGGTATACCTTTTTGTATTCTTTTATATATTATTTTCGGTGTATTTTTACCTTAAAACAAAATTATACGTATTAACGTGGCGTTAAATATTTATTCCTTTTTTATAAAGCCACAAGGGGTTGAACCTGGATGAGGCTGGCTGACGAGAAGAAAAAGGCCTAAGCTCAGCTGGCAGTGAGTAAAGTCTGGCTATGAATGATGATGATGATGATATCGTTAAATTAGTATCTAACCACCGTGACCATAAGCTCTTAGAGCAAGGTTATTTTTAGTGTGCATAAGGGACAGATGTATATGACGTGTATACATCTGTCCCTTTGAAACAGTCGAACTATGATAATTTTGACACGTCATGGTATGGTGGCAGGTATTTATAGTAGTTTATGAAACTGTTGCATAATGAGGGGTATTAAAACATGAGTTTGTGTTTAAAAACCGAGCCTACGGCTCGGTTTTAATAGTTTTCACACGATTTTTTTAATACCTAGTTATGTGCAGTTTCATACACTACTTTTTCTACACTCATAAATTGGGATTGAACCTACTAAATACCTCTTTTTGCATTTTCCATGCCATAAAATCGTGATAGCATTTGTCATATACTTTTCTCGACTTTGCTGGTAATAAATTAAGAGTAATTTCCTTCGCCGCATCTAAAATATCGGGCGGAGTCAAATTGTCTTCAGATTCACTGATATCAGACATTTTTAAACAGTAATTTAAATAACTTCTGAAATTCAGTACAGCAAAACTTGCAAAACGTATGAATGGCGCCAAAACCCAGCACATCACCGCATTAACCGCGCATGAGCTAAGGCTTAGCACGCACTGCGATCTTTATTCGCGTGATCGCTCTTTCGATCGATCTTTTTTCCGCCCATTCTGCGACCTATGGACTTGTATGAAGTTGTTCGCATTGCGGTAAAGAAATCGTGCGGAAATAATACCGCAAGAAATCCGTGTTTTGCCACAGAATCCACCGCACCACGACGCGAATTTTATTCGTCCGAATATTTTGAGCTCTATGAACAGGTAGAAGGAAACAATATTCGCGCGAATAAAAATCGCAGTGCGTGCTAAGTCTAAAGCGGGCATTGTCATAGACAATTTAAAATTGGAATCAAATCTTTTTATAATAGGTACTATAAAATGGCATTACAAAAAAAATATTGATGGAATCTCCTTAATGATTAACTTCTTGGATTTGTCCTGTATCGTAATAGAAAAAAAAATGTTTTAGAGAATTATTTTGTTAGAGAAATAGTGTTATAATAAGATTCTATTTTTAAATTTTGGTATTGTGTTTATAAAGTATGGCAATATAAACCCGTTTTGAATTTTATAATTCGATTATAACGATATGAGAGTAGATAAAAGTCTTTATTTTGACAATCTCGGGACCCTGGGATCCCGGTCCTTTGAAATGCGTGCGAGGGGTCGAAGCCAACTGTCAGAGACCTTGTTAGGAATGTATCAGGAGATGTGACACCAACCAACGATTATCCCTGTATGCACTGCGCAAGTGCATCCAAGGGCAATCCCCGGTTGGTGCAGGACTATTGCAAAATATGGAGAAAAAAGCATTGGGCTATAAGTTCGGTATATTATTAACCAATGGAATTTAGCTTTCCTATGTTCCATACGTTAATTTGTTTATAACTTTTCCTAGGTACAATTCTCTATTTATAATTTTTTCGTTGGTCATTAACTGGTAGTACGATTATAGTATTCTTATCTATCTATGAATACCAAGTATAATTTTAACCTCCTTGACATACCGCATGCGTTCAAGGGTTGATACAGAGCTAAGTCTAAAAAATCAAAATTTAAATTTAATTCAAAGGTTAACTAAATGTAGCACAAACAGCTGCCCCACACAAAATGTATATTAAACAAACATTTTCCACTAACCAAAACTGTTCTTAGAGTAATAGGTAAACAGATGCTGCTCCCTCAAGGGTCCGTCCATTTGGGGTTCCGTTGAAAAGCCGGAAAAGCACTAATCCATCACAAAGAGTTACGACGTCCTAGCCGTTATATACGATCGTGGGACCCACGCGACGGACCGCTCATATTGGGGCTGCTTGTATCGGAGTTAGTTTAGTTTGGGCCCTTTGTGGTGTGCTGGAATAATATAATGAAAATACCTCCCTCCTTTGGCTTATCGGAGTTTAAATGATCGATAAAGTGATTGGTTTGATATTAGATATTGGTTTTAAATAGGCGTGCTAGTGCCACCCTCGGTTATCTTATTCACTCCGAGTTGGTAGCTAACCCGGCAAATATTGTATGAAATATTTGTTATTTAACCTCGTGTTAGTAACTTTCTCTGAGTTAAATCTTTGGCGCAAGTAGAAGCTGGGCAATTATCGTTAATATTATTTGTCCTGAATTCTATTCCAGCCATTGCAGTTCTTTCTATACATCTTTAGTAGTACACATCTTTTTAACCGACTTTTCAAAAAGGAGGAGTTCGACTTTGTTGATTTTTTCACGTCATGTTATTTCTAACCGTACTAAAATTTCCAATCGTAATTAATTATTCCAACCACTGCCCACCTTTCATAATCGCCAAAAATATGAACCTCCTCCAGCTCTGATTATTATTTTTTTCCTTGTATATGTGGCATTATTTATTTGCTTATAAATTAGTATTGGATTTTTATTTTTGTCATTGATTTTTTTCTTATTTTGACCTATCTATAGATCTAAATAGATCTTTCATATTTATTATTGAATAAAATTTTCGACATTTTATTTTTTATTTTGCTGGAATGATTTTAAAATGGAATTTGGATTATTTTTATTATTTTGTTTTTTGTTGTTGTATAACTGTTGTCAATTATTGAGATATTGTTATTTATCAGTATTTTTAATAGCATTTTTTATGTTGTTGTCTCTATTTTACCTATTACTTTCTACACAATGTATATTGTAAAGAAATAAATGACTCCAATTCATAATCCTTATTCAAATGACCACAATGTACCAAATAATAAACAAAACAGTAAAAAAGTTGGACAGTACAAAACGGAACACATCGCGACGTAATGTTGTTTACGGAAAGAAACAACTTGCGATCGGGTCGCGGAACGAAACAAAAGTTGTGCGTCTGTGGTCTGCGCAGACAAACAAAGAACCAATCTAATTATATGGTGCCCTGGTACCTTGGATGCTTATAAACAGATACAAGATAACAGATGGTAAAGTTGAATCGAATTATATAACCTATAACCTAACCTAACCTAACCAAACCTTACTAGTTCCAAGTTTCTTGTCGCAATTAATTATTTTAACTTCGTCCTATCTTTCATAATCGCCAAACAAACAACCAATCTAATTATATGGTGCCCTGGTACCTTGATGCTTATAAACAAATATAAGATAACAGACGGTTACAGTTATTGCTTTATGACCCTATTTATGAGAAGGGAACAGAGGAAAGGAAAGAAAAGAAAGGGAGTGATAGCGTGGCGGACGACAAAGAAGAATGAAAGAAGAAAATATGTTGCGCCGATTCCAAGTATCATGGGACAAGGGCAGGAAGATGATGACTTTATTAAAGGGTCAAAAGGAGATTTTAGAGTTAGATCACAAAAAAAGGTGGAGGTAAAGAATGCAACGTATGAAAAAGTCGAGAAATAGGATCTCAATAAAGGAAAAGCTCGTCATTTCAAAGTTGACAATGAAGTAATTCTTACGTACGAGGAATTTGAAACCCTGCATTTCGCTGGAATGAAAAGTAGCCTTTGATAAACAGCAATTGTGGGCTTTATTCCTAGTTAAATAATTTTCATAACCGAAGAAAACCCGAGATTACCTCTTAGAAACAACCGTAAAAGCAACGTTATCCCATGCTAATATTTTTTTATATCAATGATTTACAATAATTATAAATTTATAGTTTTATCGACATCCTGTAAACCAGGCCATACTAGTCTCGTGTAGGATTGGACTAGCCATCTTGCTATCTCACATTTCATTCAGTTGTAATGTCTCAGAAGAAGGAGTAAATTTCTCATTAGTGTAATGGGGTTTGATATTGTAGGGGTCTTGGAAACCATTTGTATCGTGTTGTGGGTGTTCCGGTCATTGGTCATTAAAGCCTGGTAAGCTCACATGCTTTAATTTAATACAATGATCACTTATTTTATTAGGATACTGTAACACTTTTTTTTTTGGTAGAATGAATTCTTGTTAAAGGAAAATTGGTTACCTCGTTCATCACTCGGTTTCACTAAATTTTATTCAATTTGCGACGCATCCTTGTTCTCAGCGCCTCGCTGGATTGTAGAACTACACTTTGGTGTAGTTCTACACCACACTCACTTTCACTCTGAACATATTCATTTCACTGAAATTACTTTGAAAACATTTAACATCTATTTAATTAGATTTGTTTACTTTGATTTGTTTTGACAGGCTGACGACTGACATTTCGTTGTGCAGCGTTCGGAAACACGCAAACCGAGTTGTTGAATTGATTAATAGTGTTTTTTATAGAATTTAATTTAAATTATACTTGAATGATTTGTTGGATGTGATTTGGACCTGGAATGGTGTATTTTTCGAAAAGGTAATGGTTTCGTGTAATTTCTTAAATAATTAAAATTCTTGAAATGTTTAGTTGAAATTTAATAGGTTAGATTTTTGTGCGATGTGTTTCCGAACGGACTGACTTTTGGATTGCGACTGACGTGTAGAGGCTGGCTGTCTTTATTTTTATTTTCCTGCGGGGCAGCGCGGCGACCAGATCACCAGAGGTTAGGTCGTGCGCTTGCCAACGTGCTGTTTGGGCCGAAGCCCTGATCATGTCCTGGTGATTGTTGCTGATGAGAGTGGCCGGTTTTGCTGAGGGACGCGTATAGTGCGTCTCGGCGATTAATAAGGCTGCTTGCGTGTTGTGAACGGTGTCGGTGGGCCACGTGTACCGAGCGGTCCGTTATATTGGTACGACACTACTTTATGGTTATAGTTTAAAATATTGCTATGACGTTCTTTTCATTCTCTGTCAAGCTTTGTCTGTCTTGGAAGAAAATCTGTTTAGTGTAAAATATTATTACGAATAAAACTCCAATACTAAATGCAAATGTATATTTATATTTCCACGCCCATCAATTGGTAGCAGAGCGTGGTTAATATGTTCCATGTCAACGATCATCTGCGTAAGTACATAACTAAAATAATACGAGAATGGCGTCGCCATCAACACGAAGTATTGACACGTTAAATAGAGCAAATTACGACACTTGGTGTCTGCAAGCTCAAGCCGTACTCATAAAGAATGATCTTTGGGATTATGTTAGCGGAGAAAACAAACTGTCGTCAACGTCGACTGCCGTCGAGCAAAAGGCGTTTGCAAAAGGTGACATACAGGCAGAATCAGAGCTTATTCTGCTCATCTCTCCAACTGAGTTAAAACAAATAAAAGGATGTCAAACATCAAAGGAGGTATGGGACAAGCTTAAATCTATACACCAGAGTACCGGTCCAGCGAAAAAAGCGACGCTGTTGAAACAACTCGTCCTAAAGAAAATGAATTCTCATGAAGACATCAGAGACCATTTGAATAATTTTCTGGACGTGGTCGGCAAGCTGGAGGATATGGACGTTACAATCCATCCAGAATTATTAAGCATTATGATGCTGTATAGCCTGCCAGTCAGCTATGAAAATTTTCGGATCGCCATTGAATCCCAAAATGTATTGCCCAACCCTGAAGAGTTGAAGGTAAAGATCATCGAAGAAAACGAGGCAAGGAGACAAATTGACACTAATGACAACCCTCAAATGTCAAAATCAGAAGCGCTGTATGCCAAACAAAAAAGGAAGATTTTTATTTGCAAGAACTGCAACAAAAAAGGTCACACCACCGAGGCATGTTGGTCGAAGAAAGGAGCCACTAACCCACAAAAGCACAAACACCACGAGAAAAACTTTAATATCTGTTTTGCTTTAGAAGAAAAATGTGGTGATAATCTATGGTGTCTAGACAGTGGGTGTAGCTCACACATGACTGGTAAAGGCCATCAATTTACAAACCTGACCCCTGAAGTAAACACTCTGACGTTGGCAGCAAAGAAGCACACAACGCAAATTAACGGAAAGGGAAAAATATGCGTCTCTTCAAATAAAGACAAATACAACTCGAACGATTCAAGGCCAGCCATCTCGTGTTCCCTGGTTCGAAGATACTAAATTAGGTAGAAATAACGTTAAATTGATATTAAGACTCCGTTCGGGGCACTATCCATCGGCAAAATTCGCATTTCTTATGAAAAAGGCCGATTCTCCTAATTGCACAGTTTGCAATCAAATCGAGGACGTGCAACATTTGCTGATGGAGTGTGCTCGGAACGGAGTAGAACGCGAGTTATTCATAAAAGATTCAAAAATAAATAAATTGGATGTAGGCATAATCCAATCCATCTTATCTGTACCAGCTTCGGAGATAATTAAAAAGTTGTGCCATTTAATTATGGTCCTTCGCGAATAATTAAGATTCATTAACTAATAATGTTATATAAAATGTAATGTAAAAGTAAATAATGTAAGAATTTTATGTAAAAGGGCACGATGGGGCTGAAATGTCTTTGATAAAAGCCCCTAAATAAAATAAGATTTAAAAAAAAAAAAAAACTCGAACGATACATTGTATGTACAATAAATATCGACAAATCTAATGTCAGTCGGGAAAATTACTGATAACGGCTAGAAGGTATTATTCGAAAAAGAAAAGGCATCGATCATAGAAGCAGATACCGTTGTACTGCAAGCCTCAAGAAAAACAAACGGCCTATACTATCTGGATTTTGAAGAGAGCGAAACAGCAAATTTTACTGTGAATTCTCAAGATGAATCAATGATGTGGCATCGAAAATTGGGTCATATTAATGAAAAAGATCTGAATATGATGGTTTCAAGACAGATGATGAGAGGATTAAACTTAAAAGAAGTAAAATTGGATACATGCGAAACTTGCATAAAAGGTAAACTCTCATCTCTTCCATTCCCCAGCCATGATAGAATCTCATCTGAAACTCTCGAAATTATACACAGGCCATTTGAAGACGAATCACTTGCTGAGTCAAAATATTATGTATCATTTATAGATACTGCTGTATATAGTTCATAAGAAACAAAAGCGAAGTTATCGAAAAGTTTAAAGAATACAAAAACGGAGTCGAACTATTCAAGAAAAAGAAAATTCAATATTTGCAATCGGATAACGGCGGAGAGTACCGAAGCAAAGTATTTGATGATCTGCTGAAACAATGCGGCATCAGAAGGAGACTGACTGCACCATATACTCCGCAGCAAAATGGAGTGAACGAAAGAAAAAGTCGATCCTTACTTGATAAGGCTAGATGTCTAATGATGGAATCGAACGCACCTTCATACTTATGGGCGGAAGCAATAAACACTGCCAATTATTTAATAAACCGGAGCCCAGCGAAAGCCTTAAATGGAAGTACGCCGTATGAAAAATGGGTCGGCAGAAATCCCGCCTGAAATCATCTACACATTTTCGGCAGTAAAGCATTCATTCTAAATAAAAGAAGAAGAGGCAAATTTTCCCCTAAAGCCACAGAAGGAGTTTTTATGGGATATGCGAAGAATGCTAAAGGATTTAGAATCTACTTACCTGATCAAAATGATGTTGTAATCAGTCGAGATGTCAAGTTCGTCGAGAAGATGTACTACTATGAAACTCGTACCGAAGCAGCTCCTGACCACAGCAGACGGAAACCTGAAAATAGAAAAGAAATGGTGATAAAATTTAATAATAAAAATAACAATCCCAATTCTAGCTTACCAATTCAGGATTCTCCACCCTCGAAAGATGCACCATCCTCAGCTGCCACCAATTCTCCAATAAACTACAATGATAATGTGTTACCAACTGAGGATAAAACTGCTGATCAGTACCAAACTTCACCTGAAATATTAACAGAAGATGAAGGAGCTGAGAGTGATAGATATCAAACTTCACGTGAGACAGCAACCGGAACAACATCGCAAAGACCTAAGAGAAGTAAGAAGAAGACTCTATGGACAAAAGACTATGACTTACAAGACGATATGGAAGACAGCATGCTTGTGTCAGAAATGTCATACATATCTGATCATCATGATACTGAAGATGACTGGCACGACGCAATTAAAGCTGAAATAAGAGCTCATATCAAGAACGAGACTTGGAAAATTACTAAGAAGGATAGTTGCGAAAAAGTAATCGACTACAAGCTTGTTTTAAAAACAGAAACTGGCCCGAACAACGTGGAAACCAAAAAGGCGAGACTTGTAGCTCGGGGATTCACCCAAAGGCCTGGCATAGATTACAATGAAACATTCGCCCCAGTAGCAAAGTTATTTATTTATTTATTATATACTTTATTGTACACCACTGAAATAATTACAGGACAAAAGTTAAGTTCCATCAGAACCGTCGTTGGAATGTCTGTCCAGAAAGGAATGAAATTGAAGCAGATGGATGTCCCAATAGCGTATCTAAACGGCGATATAGACGAAAATATATCCATGAAGGTACCTCATTCACCACAATTTAGAAAAATATGTGACAGAAGTCATGATCGATGAAAGTGAACAGGATGACCTTACAATATATAACAAGGCTAGAAATATGCTGGAATGTTTAAAGAACATTAAAGGAGAAAAAGTCTGCAAGTTACAACGATCCTTGTACGGACTAAAACAATCCGGGAAGCAGTGGTACATTCGATTGGACAAGGAACTAAGAAATATTGGTTTTGTTCCGTCACAAGCAGATACATGCGTATACAAACTGCAGAAAGGAGGAGCAAAAATTATCACAGCGATCTGGGTTGATGATCTCCTAATTGACTATACAGGAACTGAGAAGATGCAAGAAATTCAGAAAATGCTTGCAAACAAATTCGAAATCAAAGATTTGGGAATACCACAAAAAATGCTAGGAATCGATTTTATATTCACAAAACAGTCTATAAAATTATGCCAAGAAAAATATATCAAGGACACTTTAATCAAATTTAAAATGGATGAATGCAAGCCTACCAGCACACCTATAGAAACAGGGCTATCTTTAGAGATAGACAAAAATTCTATTGGAAAGGAACTGCCGTACAAAAACTTAATTGGCACACTTATGTACCTGGCAGTAGCCACAAGACCAGATATTATGTTCGCGGTCAGTTATCTCTCGCAATTCAATGATTGCTGTAGTGCCGAACATTTCAAGAGTGCCAAACGTGTTTTAAGATACCTCAAAGGCACCTCAGAAATCGGAATAACTTTTAAAAAGACAGATCAAGGGTTATACGGCATGGCAGACGCAGACTGGGGCGCCTGCAAAGTAGACCGCAAGTCTTTATCTGGATATTGTTTCATATATGCTGGAGGCTGCATCAGCTGGTCCTCGAGAAAACAAAAGAGTGTGGCACTTTCTACGGCCGAAGCGGAGTATTGCTCGATCACCGAAGCCGCTAAAGAAGCCATACACCTTAAATCACTATTCAGCGATCTAGGAGCTCGTATTGAGTGTGTCCAGATTTCAAACGACAATCATGCTGCTTTGAAGCTAAGTCAAAACCCTATAGTGACGGCAAAATCTAAACATATTGACTTAAAGATGCACTATATAAAGGAATTGCATCCAGGATAAACAGATATGTTTGAGATACTTGGAAACGAAGAAGATGACGGCTGATTACTAAGGGTTTAGCAGGCTGACTGTCCAGCTAAACCGACTGTTCGGCAAAGGCTGAGGCGGTCCGCTCTAGGCTGGGCGTCGCGGAGTGGAGTTGGCTGGCTACGCTGCGGCGTGCAGAGGAAAAGATCTTGACTCGACGCTTAGCTGGCAAAGTCAGGTTTCTAGTGTCAGTCAAAGAGTTAAAGGGACCTTGCGTTGCCTGTACCGTCTGAGAACCTTTTTGCCTGCAAAAACGAAGACTATGCTTGTGCAGACTTTAATCTTTCCTTTCATCGACTATGGTGACGTGTGCTACTTTGACCTGAACGCGGTATGCCTGGATAAGCTGGATAGACTCCTAAACAACTGCATCCGGTTCATATTCAACCTCCGGAAATATGACCATGTGTCGAGCTGCAGATCTCAACTTAACTGGATGCCAGTTCGGCAGAGGAGAAATTTGCGGGCCTTGACCATGCTTTTCTCTCTTCTCAACTCTCCTACTCCTCCTTCTTACCTCACTTTCAATATCTGTGTACTTCACACTCCAGGAATCTGCGTTCATCTAACAATCTTCTCTTGCTTTGCCCTTCTCATACTTCTGATTTTATTCATTCTTCCTTTCACATTCAGTCCATTCTTCTCTGGAATGCGCTTCCTCTCGATATAAGGACGGCCACCAGTAAATATGCATTTACGTGGAAGTTACGCAATTATTTTCTACACGTTTAGCAGAATCGTCACAACAAAACGCCTTTCTATTACTTGATAAAAATAATATGTATTTATTATAGTAAATATATAAGTATGTTTATTTTACCTATATATATCTGTTCGAAGCAATCATTGCAATCGACCACGTTTTGCTGACTTAGCGATACAATGCGGTCGCACCAAATGCGCCGCGAGCTCAGTGCATTACGGACAGCAAGCGGGTGCTGTCATTTTCATCATTTCCTCATTTTAGCGATAGCTTAGCGTAAAATTAACCTTGTTAGCTCTCAACAATAAACCTTTAAAAGTGATTTGAATGTTTATCTTAGTAGCGTAGCGAAACCCACCAGGTACCACTTAGGTCGCACCCCTACATTTTGGTCCTTCGAGCCTATAGCAAGGACTTCGCGGTCGGACTTTAGTTTTTCGGGACTGACGAATCGTGGAGTGAACTTGAACTAAACTAGTGACACCTTGTATTGCAGTGTTTCTTAGCTTAGCAGTGACTGTGGTGGTAACCTTAGCAGCGAGACTTTAGGAGTGACTTTAGCGACAGTGCACAACATATTTTCTCAGTGGTATCAGCACCAGTGGTGCTCTGGTAGTACTGTTCCAGCAGCAGTGAGTTCAATGCTCACACTAGCGAGACCAGCGGATCACTGATGTGGGGAGCAACCCTCGTTAGTTTAGCAGCGGCAAAGGATTCTTCCAAGTAAGATCGTTCAATTTTCTTACACAAGCAGCGAGATGGAGAGTCTTTATTTCCATCAATCCGATATTGCGGAGGGCATTAGAAAACTCCTCGTCAATTTTAAAAAGGATAGTAGAACGTAAGACGTTAGATTACTGTAAGCGTAAACTCGAGTTGCTTGAGAAGTACTGGAAGTACTTTCAAGTGAATCATGAAAAGATTCTTACTTTTGAACAGACGAATCATAAATATTTTACTAAGTCTGAATTTGAGAGTACGAATCAGCTTTATTTAACAGCTAAAGAGCTTATTAGTCAATATAGAGAAAAGTTGATGCAACAAGATCAGAAATCACCGTATCTTCCTCAACCAGCGCACCGAGAGGCACCCGGCACTTTAGCAAGCCAGTCGGGCGCACCAGCAACAGCAGCAGCAACGCCGACCTTCGAATCAAGAGGGTCCAACAGCAAGCTTGACGATATGCTTCATAAGCAGTCGGTCAATTTTAAAGCGTTTCTTAGAGCAGTTGACAATATTGATGTTGAAACTATTGTTGACAAGTGGGAGTTCGAAGACGCCCTTCGAAACCTGCACAGTCGGTGGACTACCATTGATAACCTTCATTGGGAAATCATTGGGGAATCCGGGGCAGATGTAGCAGGAGATTATGAGTATAACTTCACCAAGCATGAGCGAACTTTTAACAGCTTGAGAAAAACTATTAACTCCAAGATGTGGTCATCATCTTATCGCGAGAAATTCACTCCTCAAATAGATATTCCTGTATTTACAGGCCATTACCAGCAATGGATGCCTTTTAAAGATCCATTTAGCGAAGCAATACACAACAACGACGCATTGTTAAACGCTCAGAAAATGCAATACTTGAAAGGCAAGTTAAAAGGCGAAGCCGAGCGTTTGATTCAGCACCTTCCAATCAGCGCCGATAACTATAACGTTTGTTGGGAGCTTCTAAATCATCGATTTGATAACAAGATGATTATCTTTACAGTGCACGCCAATATGTTCTTAAATATTCCCAACATACAGCAGCAATCGTTTTCAGTCTTCAAAAAATGCATGACACCACGTTAAAGAGCCTTCACGCCATCAAAAACCTAGGTGTGGATAAAGGGCCCTCTAATTGCGCATATTATGTCGCAAAAGCTGGATAGTGAATCTTATTCCGAGTATATAGACTCGTTACAGAACCCTAGAGAGCTACCAGTCCTACAAGAGTATTTAGACTTTTAAAAAAATAAATTCACTAGTCTAGAAACATCTCGTCGACGACAAGACACAATACAAAAATCGCAGCAATCTCAGCAGAAAGCGGGTTCTTCAAAGCCATTTCTAAACAATCGATAATTTAACACTAATCATCAATCGAATGATAATAATTCGAAGTCCTCAAAAGCAATGCACGTGCAGGAAATCAAATGCCCTCATTGTTTTACTGAGCATAAATTATACAATTGCGAAAAGTTTCATAAAATGCCGCAGGAAATGAAACTTAAAACCCTCAAACAACTGAAATGTTGTATTAATTGCATTTTTAATCACAATGGAAACAAATGCCACTCGAAGAAACGATGCCTCACGTATTCTGGCAGGCATCATACCATATTGTATGATTGTATTGCTGATGGCAAGCAAACCAATACGAATGATGAAAATCTTGAGCAAGAAGAGCGTTCAAGGCAAAGCAGCGGCAATGGTGCTCACGCATCTCAGCAAAACCTCACCGAGATTCTTTTAGCTACAGCGTTAGTGAGGGTGATAGCAGCAAATAGCACACAGCTTATCCTAAGGGCTCTCATTGATCAGGGCTCATAGGTATCGTTGATAACAGAGACGGCAGCTCAGCAGTAAGGTTTAAAACGACAGCAATTTAATGGAGCAGTTTCCGGAATAGCAGAAAAGGAATCTAACTGTACGGGCAAGCTAAGCATTATATGCCAGTCTATGTACGAGTATACTAGCTTTAAAATTCATATGGATGTTTTGATTATGAAAATTCTAATCAAAAACTTACCAAATCGATCATTTGAAAAGCCTTCGTGGTCGCATTTGGAACATATACATTTAGCGGATCCAGAGTATAATACAAGTCATCCAGTGGACTTGTTACTCGGGGCAGACGCCTATGCTATCATCATGCTAGATGGTTTGATAAGTGGTGGTGATTCGTCTTCGCCCTTAGCACAGCAAACGCAGTTAGGATGGTTACTGTGTGGAACAATAAAGTCACAGTTCCATTGTAACGTCATCGTAAATAATACAGCGGATATTCATCAATTTTGGCAAATTGAAGATATAAACGAGCAAAATGAAATGTCAGCGGAAGATCAGCAATGCATCGAGTATTACCTATCAACGACAAAACGTCTGGAAAGCGGTCGTTATGAAGTAAGGTTGCCGATGAAGCAGCAAGCGAGCGAAAAGCTAGGATCGTCAAAGGAAATGGCACTAGCGCAATTAAAGAATCTAGAGAAAAAGCTTAGCAGGCAAGAATCTTTAGCTCAGCAATATAAGCAATTCTTAAGTGAATATGAAGAGTTGGGGCATATGAAATTAGCGACTCTTAGCAGCGACGGAATAGAGAGTTTTTTTATCTCACCACGGGGTTCAGCGAGCGGAATCCTCCACTACGAAGCTACGTGTCGTATGCAAAGACCTCTTCGGGACTAAGTCTCAATGATGTCATGCATCGTGTACCTAACCTGCAGCAAGATCTACAGGCTCTGTTACTTAAGTGGAGACAATATCGATACGTATTCACTAGCGAAATCGAAAAAATGTATCGGCAGATACTAGTTAGCGAAGCAGATCAAAGGCTCCAACAAATCTTTTGGAGAGCACAAAATAAACAGCCAATTAGAGCATACCAGTTAATGACGGTTACATATGGCACGAAATCAGCTCCTTTTTTGGCGATGATGACCCTTCGAAAATTAGTAGCGGATGAGAAGAATAACTTTCCTACAGCAGCAAGAATAATACTAGAAGATTTCTATATGGATGATTTGGTATCCGGGGCTCATACTATCGACGAAGGGAGAAGCAGCATATAAGAACTCAATTCATGTCTTAGCAGCGGCGGATTTTTGCTGAGAAAGTGGTCAGCAAACGAGAAAAAGCTATTGGAAGAGATAAATTCATCGCAGCAAAATTTACAAGCACCATCATTCATTTTCAAAACTGAAAACACAGCTAAAACTTTGGGCTTGAGATGGGACTCCGAAACAGATGAAATCACATTCCAATATACTTCATCAGCGAATACTATAAAGCTTACAAAAAGATTGCTTCCGTCGGATATATCCAGGTTATTTGATCCTTTAGTTGGTTAGCGCCGCTGACTACAAAATTCAAATTGTTGTTTCAAAAAGTCTGGCTAGATGAAATTTAATGGAGCGATGAAGTTACAGCCGAGATCAACAATGAGTGGGTAAAATTAATAACAAACTGAAGATATGGGATGTATTAGCAGATTTCAAATCCCACGATGATTGCAAAGCAAACGAGATGACACTATCCAACTCCACGGATTTTGTGATGCATCACTTAAAGCGTACGCGTGTGTCGTATATGCCACAATCGCATCAAAAACTGAAGCATCGGTGGTACTAGTTGCAGCTCAAACAAGATTAGTACCTAACAGGAAGACAGTATCGCTTCCTAGATTGGAGTATGTGCAGCGGAACTTTTATCCAGACTATTTACATAAGTAGCAACCAGCATGACTGCCATAGATTACTAAATCTATGCCTGGAGCGACTCTAAGGTCACCCTTAGCTGGATAGAGGGCTATCCAGAACGTTGGAAGCCTTTTGTAGCGAATAGAGTGAAGAAAATTATTAGCGTAGCATCGCCAGATGTTTGGCATTACGTATCGACTAAAGAAAATCCAGCCGATTCAGCGAGCAGAGGACTATCCATTACACAACTAATGGAGCATACGTTATGGTGGCGAGGCCCAGCTTGGTTATCGACACCTCACTTTAAGCCAAAGCAAGAGCAAGCAGAGTATACGACGTCAGAAGAGGTTCGGAAGCAAGTTATAACCGTCCAAAATAGCAATCCTGGCAAAAGCGTAATTGAAGATTTATTAAATCGTCACAGCTCATTCGCAAAATTAAATCGCATAGTAGCATGGCTATTACGTGCAGTTGCACGGACAAGTTAACAAAGGCCGTCATATCTCACATTACAAGAGCTAAGACAAGCAAAATTAATTCTAATTAAATGCATACAGCGCAGTGAATTTGGCTCGGATATCGAGAGTTTGATGAAAAATAAACTTAATTCCGATAGCAAATTATTAAATCTGCAACCATTTATAGATAAAAGAGGCATATTAAGAGTCGGGGGACGTCTTAAAAATGCCAACATTAATTCTGATATGAAACATCCAATAATAATCCCTTATAGCGGCAGATTAACGGAGCTTCTTATCCAGCAAGCACATGAGCACTCCTTCCATGGCGGAGCTCGACTTACCTTGTCTTTATTGAGACAGTAGTATTGGATAATCCAAGGAAACAGAGCAACCAAAAAGCAGCTTCGTAAATGCGTGACCTGTAAAAATCAAGAACCCAGAAAGCTACATCAAATAATGGGAGACCTGCCTGATTGTCGATCTAACCCAGTTCGGACAACGGTACTAACTTCGTAGGTGCCAACAAGATCCTTCAGGAGGAACAGCAGCAGTTCGAGCGAATCTTTAACGACACCTTTCACTGAGAGATAGCGGAGATGAAGATAGAATGGCATTGGAACTGCCCTTCATGGCCGACTGCTGGAGAGATCTGGGAGCGATCAATTCGGAGTCTAAAGCAACATATGAAAAGAGTAATAGGGGACCAAGCGTTAACATTCGAAGAATACAGCACTATCTTGTCTCAAATCAAAGCAAGCCTTAAGTCAAGGCCGTTGTGTCCAATATCTGAGGATATAGACGACATCGATTTCCTCACGCCTGAAGAAAGTAATCAAAAGCCAGAAAAAAGCGAAGCAAAAAAGCAGCATCAGCAAGGAAATGAGGCCAAAGCGGAAGGGAAATCGAGCAAACAGTTTAGCGGTTGTCCTAAAATCTATAGCATAGTATTATCATTGCTATTTTTTATGAGCCATATAGGATCCACTGAAGCAAGTTACAAAGTAACTTCATTTAATAGCAATCAAACGTTGTATTTTGACCCTTTGGGACAAATGCATCTTATTCGTGATCAGTGGCAAATCATAACTTACTATAATTTAACTCCTTACTGGCAAGGAGACAAAGCGGTCAAACAATTTTCTCAATATCTCGAGCAAACATGCGGGAAAATTCAAGAGCAGAGTCATTGTAAAATTATCGTCCTACAAATACAACACGAGTACGATGAACTACAATATTATAATCAGCTGTTGCTCAATCAGCACTTTGGAGCGCGTCCGCGAACTCGCCGCGGGCTTATCAACGCTGTCGGCTCCATAGCTAATTTATTGTTCGGAGTACTGCATCAAGAATTCGCAGAAAATACAAGCGTGACATTGACCTAATACATAAGAATGCATTCCACCTTAGTTAGCTGTACAGGAATCAAACATCGGTCATAGAAGCGGAGTATAATATCTTAAAGAGAACAGAAGAGACTATTGAAAAGCAGCATAAGATAATTAATAAGCATTTTAATTATTTAGACAGCATCATCAATACATTGCAGCAAGAGATCGACGTAATGTCTATTCAGCAAGATTTCTCTTTAGCAGCGTTAGCGACCATAAATATGATTCAGAATTTAAGGTGGATTCAGGATACTATTCTTGGGGTGCAAGTTGAAAGCCTCCACGCGGCGCACCCTGGGCAACGTCAGCTCCAGCTGCCCACCCACGTTGGGTGGACAGTTGGGGCGGGCGGCTAATTTCAACACACGAGGAAAGGTCACGGTTCCAAATACAGATCATCATCCATGATGGTCTGTGAAGGGAACCGGGCTAGAGGCGGGACGGCTAGTCCGTTGCTGCGGTGGCCATCTAACGCCTACTCCCCCCTCTGCTGACAGAGGGTAGGTCGAGTGGACGTGGAGTAGAGATGGAACCCAATCCTAAGGTCTCGCGTGCTGAGGGGATGAATGGCCGGAGGGTTTGTATCCGGTCCCTAGCGCAGGGAAAGGGACCTTACCCTTAAAAAGGAACCAAAATGGAACAAGGACTATTGGCAAATAATCCTCAGGCGGGTACCCTTGCACAATGCAAGGGCCAATCCCACCAACCACCCATGGCCCCACCGACATCTTGTCATATGGGCCGAATCTCAAGGAGACGGCTGCGGACATAGCCCGCCAAATAGGCGCGCTATCACCGCAGTCGCTTCTTGACTCCTTTACAAATCTCGTCCTGTCCCCTTTGTGCCTTTCTCCCCATTCTGGGGCGGCCACTAGCGCGTACCCCGCTCATGGGTACGGACGACACGGTACGCCTTCGCTGCCGTCGTGTACCTAGCCCTCAGCGAGTGAGGGTGTGACGCCGTGGGAAAAAGAATATATACATAAACATAATAATGCACAATAAAGAAAATATTAACAAATAAAAACGCCAGGGCACAATAATAAACTACGCTTTGCATTTTTTTCTTTTTTTTGTTTTTATCCTTTTATATATTTTTTTTCCAATAATTTTTTTTCCTTTCCTTTTTTTTTTGTTTCTTTTACCAATTATTTGCCTTTTTTCTTTTGTTTTTATTCCTTTTTTTTCTTCCTTCTCTTTCCTTCTTTTTTTTTTTTTTTTTTTCTTTTTTTTTTTCTCTTTCCCTTCTCTTTTTTTTTTTAACTTAACCTAATCTTCTCTGCTCTCGTCCTCCAGGCTACACCTCAAGGTATGCCAGCCATGGGCGAAGTCCCTGAGCCGCCGGAAGTTGGCCTCCGAGGCTACGAGATCCCCGTAGTAGACTGGTCCTTCCTCCGTGCGAGTGATCCCATCCATCATCTCTCGTCGCTGATCTTCATACATGGGGCATCGCCACAGTATGTGGTCCAGACATTCGTCTTCCTCTCCGCAGTAGCACACGCTAACCTCGCACAACTTCATGTCATACAGTCTCTTCCGGAAGCATCCATGCCCGGTCAGGATCTGCGAGACTTGATAGTCTGGCTCGACCCAAGTCGCCTTGAGTCTTGCCGCCACGTCCGGGAAGTACCGATAGAGCTCCCTACCCCTGTTCTCCGTTTCCCATCTCTGCTGCCACTTGGCTACAGCCTCGTCCGCGATGACCCTGCTCCCTGTCCTGGACGCGTCCCGAGGTAGGTGGCGGATATCGTCGATCATGCCCGCACGAGCCACCTCGAGGTCGGCCGGCAACACCCCTGCCAAGACAGGTAGTGCTGCTGTGCTGACGGACCGATACGCCTTCGTCAGAAGGACGAGTGCGGGCCTCTGTGTCCTCTGCAACACCGACCTGACCATGTACGTGTTCACGCGCCCCCACCAGCATCCCGCCGCGTAAGTTACAATTGGCACATATATGCCCTTGTACAGGACCTTAAGGGCCCTGTACCGAACGCCCCAGGATTACATTACATCTTGCCCAGCCCCGCTGCAGCACGCTCGCCGATGGACTGAGCGTGTTCTCCGAACGACATATTTGCATCGATCACCACACCCAGTACCTTTGTGGAACGTACGCTCTTGACTGATGTCCCATCGAGCCGCACCGTGGGAGGGCGCTTGGACAGTCCACCCCTCAGAGTCATAGAATACGACTTTGAGGGGGAGAAACCAAGCCTGTTACGGCCCCCCCCACTCGCTAATAAGTGCCATGGCGCACGAGGCCGAAGCCTCTATGCCGGATCGAGAGTCCGACTCGATGAGGACCGTTACATCATCGGCATACGCAACCACTTTTACGCCGTCCGGGTATGGCAAGCGGAGCAAGTCGTCCAAGAGAAGGTTCCATAGTGGTGGTCCCAATACAGAACCCTGCGGGCACCCCATGGTCGAGGCCTTCCACACAACCCTGCTCCCGGCGAAGAGGCCGACTCGGCGGTTGCAGAAGTACGCCGCCAGCATCCGATAGATGTTTGGCGGGCACCCCCCCCCTCTTCGCCTTGAGCAGGATCATGGGCCACCACGCATTGTCGAAGGCCCCAGATATGTCCAGGAAGATGGCCTGGACATACTTGGAGCGGCTGTCTTTGACGGTGTCGACTATCTCGTTCAGTGCCGTCAGCGTTGACTTACCCCGAGAGAACCAGTGCTGGCATGAGGACACTTCGCGCGTAATTTGCGGTGCAGAAAGGAGTAATACTCGCTCTAAGATTTTGCCCAAGACAGGGAGTAGCGTGATGGGCCGGTACGCTTTGGGATCGGTTAGGGGTTTGTCGTTGCCTTTCGGCAGCACGATCAAACGACCGTCCTTCCACGTATCGGGGAAAACGCCCTCAGAGACGCACATGCCAAACATGTGTGTCAGCTCGGCACCCGCCGCCAGCCACACACGCCTGACAATGCCCGCCGTAATCCCATCGATACCCGGGGCCGTGTTAGGGAGATCCTTGACTATTTTCTCGAGGTCCTGCCGCGAAGGAGGAGGCGCATCCCGACCCGACGGGATGCAAGCAGCCACCAGTCGCACCTGCCGATGATATGCGGTATCCCGCGACGGGTCGTCATCGGGACAAAGTGCCCCTACGAGCCCACGCATGGCGGTGCCTGCATCCGCGGCGTATCCCTCCGCAAGCCTCGTACCATTCACCACGTTGGGTGGCGGTCTGAATCTACCGCTGGCCACTCTGTACGCCATTCCCCACGGGTCCTGGTTCCCCGACTCAGCCTGCTTGCGGAAGAAGTCGAGCTGCGCCTTCTCCATCGAAACCCTATACCTACTGCGGCACTCATGAAATTCATATCTCGCATTCAGTTCCACTTCACCACCCCGCTTCCTTACATCCTGCCATGCTTTCCTCGCCTTATTATGTCTCCTACGCAAGGCCTCCAACGAGGGAGACCACCACTCATATGCAAGGGCCAGTCCCGCCCCTCTAGGGATTCCCTAGAGGGCAGCCCCATCGTATCTGAGGGGGGCACCACTAGTCTCGCGGGCCGGCAGACCACCGCCGACCTGCGCCAAGAGAGCCACGAGCGAGAAAAGGAGCTCCAGGAGAACCTGGAGCAACTGCGCGAAGTGGACGCGCCGCTTGCCGTCGCCGACGGCAACAAGAGCCGAGGAGGCTTCGGTCCTGGGGACAACTTGTCCGACCAGGACTCACGCGGCTGCACCTCCAATTCTTGGAGGAAGCGTCCGCGCAGCAAGGACTCGGGGTCGCTGGGTCTCTCCTTGAGTGAGGAGAACCTGTCGGCCCCGAAGGTGTCAACAGGTCGGAGAGGAAGGGGTCGCGCGGTGTCTACCGCTCGGTTTCCAGAGCGCGACTTGCGGGGTCGCTTTGTTCGACCCGATACGCCTGCCCCTACGGAATGTGTGGAGAGTGACCCTGGGCACATGAGTGCGGACCAGAGCGGTGACTCCAACGCATCCCAGCTGGGCAGAAATAAGGCGGAGGTGAATGCTGCAAAGCGGGCGCAGCGACGGGCTGTCGCGGCTGACGAGGTCAGTGAGTTAGCCCGACAGGCCCGAGAGCGGCGCTTGGCTCGGATGGCTGCCGGTGGTGATATATCGGCAGTGGCTCTCAATCGCCAGGTGATGGACGGGCTAGAAGTCGTCCTGAAGGTTGCCACTAAATCGGGCAACCTGAAGGGCACATTCACCTGCGCCCTGAAGCAGGCGGTGAGCGACATCCAAGAGGCGGTTGAGGTCCTCAGCAACCGCACAACCAATGATGAGACGGCGAAACTGTGGGAGGAGAACCACCGGCTGCGATCCGAGTTGGAGGACCTCAAGCGGCAGTTTGCTGCCCAGAAGGATGCCTCTTCTGTCACGAGCCCATCGCCAGCCCTGTCTTCGACCCCATCTTCGGCCCCATCTTCGGCCCCGTCGTCGGCCCCTGCACTTGCGGATGCGGATATCGAGAGGATCGCGCGCATCTGCATGATGCAGTGCGGCCAAATGGTGAGTGCCCGGATGGAGGTCATAGAGGCGTGGTTGCCCCCAGCCGAAACCGTCCGCCCACCACTCGCTGCAGACAAGCGGAGACAGGACGGGCTCGCTAGACCAGCAGCCGCCACGGCTGAAACGAGAAGTGCTGGAAAGGCGGCCACTGGGCTCACGGAGGGGCCCAGTAAGCCCGCTGAGGGTAGGTCCGTGCCCACTTCCCAATCGGCGGCTGCTACCCCGCCGACACCACCTAACCCCCTCACGGAGGCCTGAACGACGGTGGTTAAAAGGGGACGCCGTCGGAAGAAGAGGACGGCGCCACCGCCAGCAACCATTGGAGCACCCGCACCGAATAAGGCCGCGGGACCGCCTAAAGCTTTTAAAAATATGTTCGACATGTAAAAGTGTTTGTACAAACCAACTTACAGAAATAAAATCATTTATCATTTATCATTTAAAGTCAGAACACCACGCTCCGCGGCTGTAGTGATCACCCTGCAGCCCGGAGCCGTCGAAAGGGGCGTCTCTTACAAGGCGGTCCTGACAGAGGCGAGGGCCAAAGTCGCGTTCCCCGACCTTGGAACACCGTCCGGCTTCAAAATGAGGCCGGCGATTACTGGGGCGCGGCTGCTCGAGGTGCATCTAGCGCTGAAAAGGCGGACATTTTAGCCGCCAAGCTGCGGGAGGTCCTCAACCCTGAGGACGTCCGGGTGTCCAGGACACCAGTATGAAGACGTCTGAGCTGCGTGTCGACGGTCTGGACGACTCGACGACCCCAGCTGAGGTCGTGGCGGCTATCGCCCAAGCCGGCGGATGTCCATCCGAGGACGTACGGACGGGCGAGATCCGCGCCGACGCTACCGGGCTTGGCATGATTTGGGTGCGGTGCCCGGTGGCGGCGGCGCAAAAAGTCGCTAACAGTGGAAGACTGCTGGTGGGATGGGTTTCAGCGAGGGTCAAACTGCTGCAACCCAGGGCATTGCGGTGCTATCGTTGCCTGGACATTGGGCATGTCAGGGCACGATGCACCGCTGAAACAGACCGCAGCGAGCAGTGCTATCGCTGCGGTCAGCCCGGCCACAAGGCGGCCCAGTGCTCTGCGGCGCCAAACTGCAGCCTCTGTACAGCTGCAGGGAGGCCCGCTGGGCACAGAGCGGGAGGAAAGGCCTGTGGCGCACCCGCACAGCAGAAGAGGAGAAAGAGGGCCAAGTTTGCCGGGGGCTCTTTGCCCCCTCGTCAGTCTGGCTGCTCTTCGGCCGACTCCCGGCCTAGGAATGGAGTGGAGGGAATGGATTGCGCATAATGGCGCTCTACCATTTCCTCCAGGGCAATATCAACCACTCTGCCAGAGCACAGGATCTCTTGCTCCAGAGCATGGCAGAGTGGTCGATTCACGTGGCTGTGGTCGCTGAGCCGTATTTTGTCCCACCCAGGGATAACTGGGTTGGAGACCTCGACGGTTTGGTGGCCATCATTGGCGGAGCTCTAGCCGGCCCGTCCCGAGGTCACGGCTGGGTGGCCGCCCTCGCGGACGGCGTTGGCACAGTTGGTGCGTATTTTTCGCCCAACAAGAGTCTCGCCGACTTCGAGAATTTCCTTGTCGAGTTGGGCGCCGTCGTAGGCCGACTCCACCCACACCCTGTGCTGTTGCTAGGGGATCTCAACGCCAAGTCTTCGGCGTGGGGATCTCCGGTAACCGATGCTAGGGGTGAGGTGCTGGAAGAGTGGGCAGTCGCCACCGGCCTGGTCGTACTAAACCGGGGCTCGGTCCAAACGTGCGTGCGACAGCGGGGAGGTTCGATAGTGGACGTATCTTTCGCTAGCCCTGCTGTCGCGAGCCGTGTCCGTGACTGGCGTGTCGCCGTGGAGGTGGAGACGTTATCGGATCACAGATATATCCGTTTTGACGTCTCCACCCAGACCAACGGCGGCCGCGGTACGCCGGCCCCGCGAACGGACGGTCCGCGCTGGGCGCGTAAGCGCATCGACAGGGAACTTCTCGAGGAGGCCACCATTGTCCAGGCCTGGATCCGGGAGTCGGCAATGACCGGACCCGTCGACGTCGAACAGGAGGCGCTGTGGTTCCGCGGGGCGATGACGCAAATCAGCGACGCGTCCATGCCCCGGGTCCACGCACAGTCAACGAGGCGCCAGGTGTACTGGTGGTCCGTCGAGATCGCACAGTTGCGTGTTGCGTGCGTAGCGGCCAGACGCCAGTACACCCGATACCGGAGGAGACGTCGTCGGGTCCCTGACAAAGAAGCCGCGCGGTATGAGGTGTACCGCGCGGCGACGGAGACTCTGCGGCTGGCCATCGGTGAGGCGAAGAAGCGAGCCAGGGAGGAGATGTTGGAGACTCTAGACGGGGATCCGTGGGGGCGCCCTTATCGAGCGATTCGAGGGAAACTTCGAGCCGCCGCGCCTCCGCTTACGGAGAGTCTCCAACCCGAGCTGCTGGAGGAGGTAGTCGCAGCCCTCTTCCCGGCGAGAGCGGAGCATTTCCCGCCGCCAATGGCTTTGCCCACGGCCACAGAGTCTATAGAGGAGGACGCCATCAGCGTCCCAGAGGTGACACAGGCAGAGATGGGGGCGGCCGTGATGCGGCTCCGGGCCAAGAACGTGGCTCCGGGGCCCGACGGGATCCACGGCCACGTATTAGCCCTCGCTCTAAAGGAGCTAGAGCCCTGGCTGAGAGGACTCTTCACAGCGTGCCTTGAGCGGGGCCAGTTTCCCACTTTGTGGAAATCTGGTCGTCTGGTCCTGCTCAGGAAGGCGGAGCGCCCTACGGACTCACCGTCCGCGTACCGGCCCATAGTGCTGCTAGACGAGGTGGGTAAACTGTTCGATCGGATAATCGCTGCTCGCCTCGTCAGCCACTTGTACAGAGAGGGGTCGGACCTGGACGAAAGCCAGTTCGGCTTTCGGCATGGGCGCTCCACCATCCACGCAATATCGCAGGTGAGAGTCCTAGCGGAGGAAGCGGTGTCCCGGGGTGGTGTGATGTTGGCGGTGTCCTTGGACATTTCCAACGCCTTCAACACCCTGCCCTGGAGTTGTGTTCGGGAGGCACTGCGGTATCACCGAGTGCCTCCCTACCTCCGACGCATCGTCGGGGCTTATTTAGCGGAGAGGTGTGTCACCTACGTGGGACGTGATGGCGTCGCAAAACAGCACCGCATGTCGTGCCGTGTTCCACAGGGCTCAGTCTTGGGCCCTCCTCTGTGGAACATCGGGTACGACTGGGTGCTGAGGGGCGAACTCCAACCGGGCGTGGACCTGACGTGTTACGCGGACGATACGCTGGTCACCGCCCGGGGGAGTTCGTACAGGGAGGCAGCGTTGCTAGCGACGGCTGCGGTCTCACAGGTGGTGAGCCGCATACGGCGCTTTGGCCTGGAGGTGGCCCTCAACAAGTCGGAGGCCATGGTCTTTCATGGCCCCCGGCGGGCGCCACCACCCGATGCCCACATCGTGGTCGTGGGGGCTCGAATCGCTGTCGAGTCTACCATGAAGTACCTAGGATTGGTGCTCGACAGCCGGTGGGATTTCGGCCCCCACTTTCGACGGCTGGCGCCCAAGTTGTTGGGCGCGGCTGGAGCGCTGTCAACGCTGCTTCCCAATCTGGGGGGCCCGAGCGCCGCCTGTAGGCGGCTCTACGTAGGGATCGTGCGATCGATGGCCCTGTATGGGGCCCCGATCTGGGCGACTGACCTGACGGCTGGCAGCTTCGCTGTTTTGCGAAAGCCGCAGAGAGCGATGGCCGTCAGAGTCATCAGGGGTTATCGCACGATCTCCTACGAGGCGGCTTGTGCACTGGCCGGATCCCCGCCCTGGGACCTGGAGGCGAAGGTACTCGCGTCACTGTACCGGTGGCGCGAGGAAGCGCGGGCGCGGGGCGAAGGGCCGATGCAGCGACATATGGAGTTGCGTCGGTCTCAGCTTCGCGAGGTCCTGGTGGCGGAATGGCGGGACAGGCTTTCACGCCCTACTGCCGGCCTCATTACCATCGAGGCGGTCCGGCCGGTGCTCGAGCGCTGGCTCGAGAGGAGGCACGGCTCCCTGTCGTTTCGGGTGACGCAGGTGCTCTCGGGGCATGGCTGCTTCGGGAAGTACCTGTGTCGCATAAACAGGGAGCCGGACGTCCGGTGTCACCACTGCGTCGACTGCCGGGAGGACACGGCGCGGCATACGCTGGCAGAGTGTGCCGCTTGGGAGGAGCCACGCCGTGCCCTCATCTCTGAAGTAGGCAGTGACCTGTCGCTGCCGGCTGTAGTCGAGTCTATGGTTGGCAGCGAGGAGTCCTGGGACGCGGTGGTATCCTTCTGCGAAACAGTCGTCTCGCAGAAGGAGGCTGCGGAGAGGGAGAGGGAGATTTCATCCGCTAACCCAATCCGCAGCAGACGCGCCGGGCGTAGGCGGAGGGCGGACAACGCCCTCTTCCAGCCCCCCTAAATGGGTCCAGGGGCGACGGACTCGGGGACGTCAGTCGCCCCCCACACATCCGGACCCGAGGTGGTGGCGCGTAGTGTTCCACGCGCGCCCCTCTAAGACGTCGCGGGGGGAGTCCAACACCTCACTCCCCCCCAACCCGAGATCGTGGCCCGCTGAGGCGGGCCGGCACTAGCCGGGGGTTGCGGAGTATAATAAATACCACATTGTGTTTCTTTTAGTTGACACATCAAAAAAAAGACCTAATAAGTTTAAGTATTGTTCACATGTACAAATTTAGATAATGTTGTGTACAAGAAACACTAGTAATTCAATCAAAGTACTGCTTGTTGCATTCCGTATAGGAAGAAATCAACATAACAATTAGAATATACTATAAAATTGTGCTTCTTCTAGTTGACACAGTAAAACATCCTAATAAGTCACTACAAATTGTTTATTTTAAGTTTGGGCGCCAGTGGGATCATAATTAAATAGTTATTATAGATGTCCCACATTTTCTTTTGGCATTAATATCTTCCAAAAGAATTTAGCAATTAAGTTATATTTATTTTTGTATAAATAATTAAGTATAAAAATAATTATTAGAGAAATTCTCATTAAGTAATGTTTAAAGCGAGCTACGATACATATAATTGTAAAAGTACTGAAATACTTGGAAGTGTCGGGGGTGTCGGGATACGGAGCCAGGAAATAAAACAGCTGATCACGGTTACACGTATATTCCGACTGGCGGACGATCACATGAAATCCTACAGATGTAGGGCTACCCACATGTTCTTAACATAAACTTATTAATATTATGGAGGTACTTAGGTACTTCATACACATACATCACATCTCACCACTTAATCTCTAAGTTGTTTACATTATTTTTTTATTTTTTTATTCTAAATATTATTTACAATACAGGTTACATACTATTACAACAGTTTTCAAAGGTTTAGATTACTTGGAATCTAGTTACAGGTTTACGGATACGTTTGGGTCGACCCGCCGGCGAAGATGCTGAGGGCTGGCTGGCCTCTACTACAACTCGAGAGTCACTTTCAATATCTAGCCTTTCTTTTTCACCCTCACCAACTAGCTTCGGCTCGTCTATATTATCCCGTCCCTGAACGACATCCTCCACCCCTGACGTTTGAGTTGTCGCTGGTGGTGTACCGTCCGAGACAATACTATCCGAATCCATGAAGTCTGATAAATGGGATCTGCGTTTCAACTGGTCTATGTGTTTTTTGGATAGTCGACCGTCACCGTTATCTACGAGGTATTCGCGAGTCCCTGCCCTGGCTTGAACTGTACTCTTCACCCATTTATCCCCCGAGGCACAGTTTCTAGCCCACACTTCGTCTTGTGGTGCCAACTCTCGGTATACGCCTCCGGAATTTTGTACCTGACGTTGTTGTGCTGTTCGCACCCGTTCGTCAAGCGCGCGATCGGCACGTAATAAATCTAAACGAGTACGTAATGCCCGTCGCTGTAACAACATCGCCGGTGTTTCCCCAGTCGTACTTTGAACTGTGTTCCTATAATTGAGTAGGAATGTGTTCAAGGCTGCGTCCAAGTCTTTATTCTCCCTATAGGCTTTTTTAATTGCAGCCTTGCATAATTTTACTGCATTTTCTGCGGCACCGTTAGACGACGGATGGTATGTCGGTGAAAAGGATTGACGTATTCCATTGTTTTTTAGGAAAGTACTAAACTCTATACTCGTGAAAGGTGGGCCTTGGTCTGATACTAATTCTATCGGGAGACCAAATCGCGCGAAGATGTTACGTCATACTTTGATTACCTGTTTGGCGTTTGTACGTGACATTTCGGAAACTTCTAACCACTTGGAGCTTGCATCAATTACCACCAAGAACGTGCTACCCTGGAAAGGCCCTAAGAAATCTATATGCACCCTACTCCACGGCTGTGTGACGTATGGCCACGGTTGCGGCGGCGCACGCGGCGGTGCAGCGCCCTCTACTGCACACGTCTCACAACTGTTGCACAAAGCTTCTACGTCACTATCAATATTCGGCCACCAAACATAGCTACGCGCTAATGATTTTGTTTTAACAATACCCATGTGACTAATATGTAATTGTTTAAGTATATCCTTTCGTAAGGTTTGTGGTATTACCATCCGATATCCCCACATTAGACATCCACAATCTACATACAACTCGTGACGTCTTGCAAAATAAGGCTTAACTTGCTCCTCTGCGCACGACAGAGGCCACCCTGACTGTACGTAAAGGAAAATTCTATTTAATAACGTATCTTTCTTCGTCTGTTTCCTAACTTCGCTGTGCGTTACTGGAAGAAAATCTTCCACAAAGTTAACATACGTGATCTCCGTACTCACGCTCGATGGTTTACCTTGTGGAAGTCTGGATAAAGCATCAGCACAGTTTTTCTTTGAGGACACATATTCTATTTCATAGTTATAACCTGTCAATAGTATTGCCCACCGTTGCAACCGAGAAGCTGCCATTATCGGAATGCCTACCTTATCACCGAAAATATGTGTTAACGGTTTATGATCTGTCCTTAAGATAAATTTTCGCCCGTACAAATATTGATGGTATTTCTTTATACCGAAAATGATCGCGAGTGCTTCTCTATCTATTTGCGAATAAGCGCTCTCGGCTGTGCCTAATGAACGCGACGCGTACGCTATCGGTCGCTCCCCGGCCGCGGTGATGTGCGAAAGCACCGCGCCCACCCCGACGCTACTGGCGTCGGCCGTCAACACGAGTGGTAAATCTGGCGAGTAATGCATCAGCACCTCATTTGAAGCTAGCTGCTGCTTAACCTTCCTGAATGCTCTCGCACACTCTTCACACCAGTTGTAAGGTACATCTATCCGGAGCAATCTATACAGAGGCGAAAGAACCGTACTGACGTTCTTTAGAAACTTAGCATAGTACATGGTCATGCCTATAAATGCTCTCAACTCCGATACATTGGTGGGGGCGGGTGTATCAATTATTGCCTTTACTTTGTCAGTGCACGTCTGCACTCCCTTTACTAATTATATGGCCTAAATAACTAATTTTTTTCGCAAAGAAACTACATTTCTCTTTTTTTACTTTAAGTCCAGCTGACTGTAAACGATCAAAAACTTTGTTTAAATTCCTAATATGCTCTTCAGTTGATACCCCCGTAATAATAATGTCATCTAAAAATACGCCCACGCTAGGCAAGTCGGCAAATAACTGTTCTAAACGCCTCTGAAATATGCCGGGACTCGAAGACAAACCGTACACTAACCGATTAAACATAAACATGCCTTTATGCGTATTGATTACTGTGTATTTCTTCGATTCATCCAGTTCAAATTGTGCATATGCTTGTGATAAATCAACTTTGCTAAAATATTCCCCCCATGTAGGCGTACCAACAAATCTTCTACTCGCGGTAAAGGATAACGATCGACTTCCAAGACTTTATTTAAAGTTAGTTTATAGTCTGCACAAATTCTAATAGTACCGTCTTTTTTTACCACTGGCACGATCGGCGTGGCCCAATCTGAGCGGTCCACAGGCGTGAGGATGCCGTCCCGAACGAGCTGGTCCAGCGCGCGCTCCACCGGCTCGCGCAGCGCATACGCCAGCGGGCGCGCGCGCATGTAAACCGGCCGCGCGCCCTCCCGCACGCGTATGCTTACTGCGCCGCCGGTGAAACGACCCAAACCATCCTCAAACACCTTACAGTATCTGGAACTAAATTCAGACATATTAAACTGTTTGTTCTGTAAACTATTAACCGAAACAACCCCGTCATTTAGGTAACAAAATAATTGTATTTTTAATTCGGCCATCCACTGTCGACCCATTAAAATAGTTTTCCCACCTTTGATTATGTATAAATCTAACTTTTTACACTCGTCTTTATACCTTACCTCCGGTTTTATGACCCCAATAGGATTTACCATTTCCCCTGTACCTTAGTGCGATATTACAAGTATCTATCCGTAAATCGCTAAACGATCTTTTGTATGTTTCGTAATTTATACACGAGATAGCACTTCCCGTGTCGCATTCCATTTTTAAATCTCTACCCTGCACTTTTAATATTAAATGTATTGGTGGGCACTGAGCTATGGATAAATTATTTATGTCGACTATCATTACCTCGTCGCTTCGCTCGGCGTCCGAGAAGCTAGCCTCTTGAATTTCTTGAAGATGATGATGTCCTACTTGTAGCGGACATACGCGGCGCAAATGTCCTTGCTTGTTGCATACCCGACACACGTATTGCGTGAATTTGCACCATGCCGTATCATGCAACCCTCCACATGCATTGCACGGTTGGTCTCGCCGAGCTCGCTCCCCCGGCGCAGCCGCTGCCGGTGCCTCCCTTACTAGGCGCGAGCGGCGCGTGCTCCCGCCGCGCCTCTGCCCGCTCCACGTGACCCGCCGCCTGTCGCCGTCCGCACTCGGCCCCGCCGCCGCCGGCCTATATTGCGTTGCCTGCGTCGCGTCGTGCCGCCTCGTTGTCACCACCGTAAGACAATCAGCCGCTGTGTTCGTCTTGCCCGTGGTCCTGGTACTGCACTCGACCGCAGCTGCATTTTTCTCCGCTGCTTCCATGCTCATGGCCATACTATAGGCCTTCGTATAATCCAGTTTGTCCTCAGCAAATAAACGTTGTCGTATGATTTCACTACTTATCCCGCACACGAAACGATCCCGAATACTTTCTTCAAGCCATGTCCCAAACTCGCATGATTTAGACATCTTTTTCAAAACCGCCATGTACTCAGCTATACTTTCATTCGCGTTTTGTTTCCGCTGGTGAAATTTAAATCGCTCGGCTAACACACTCGGCTTAGGCTGCAGGTGTTTTTCCATGATGTCCGTTACATATTCGAATGTTTTGGTACTCGGTTTATGCGGCGTACATAAGTTAACCAGTAATTCGTAACTTTCTGCTCGCATTACCGTTATTAACGTCGGTACACGCAATTCGTCTTTAATGCCATTAACAACGAAATAATTTTCAAGACGTTCCACGTATAACTTCCAGTCATCTGATTGCACTTTGAACTCACCGATTTTACCGATGCTCATCGTTACAGTTTAATGTTTTTACGGTTATCACAACAAAACACGCAGGTTTTTTTTTTATCCTCGTCGCCACTGAAATACTTGCAAGTGTCGGGGGTGTCGGGATACGGAGCCAGGAAATAAAACAGCTGATCACGGTTACACGTATATTCCGACTGGCGGACGATCACATGAAATCCTACCCACATGTTCTTAACATAAACTTATTAATATTATGGAGGTACTTAGGTACTTCATACACATACATCACAAGTACCTCCTGAATTTAACTCTTTATTTAAATGAACAGCTCAGCAACAGGTTTCCGAACACCAGTGTACCTCATCAGATAACAACATATGTGCGGGATAATCCATCTCCTTGATGCTTCCACTATGATTCAACTACACAGGGAACGATACTGCTTGCAGACCACATCTCCAGTTGCTTTATGATCTGTTGAAATATAATAACATTTAAGTATATGAACCAATTCTTCTTTATGAAGATAGTCAAATAAAATTGCTATAAGCATGTTGAACAAAAACACTTTTTGTTCTAAATATTCAAAACTAATTATCAGTTAAACAAAACATTCACTGGTGGAAAGGTATATAGTTTAAATAAACATGTGACTATAACCCCACTTTTAAATTTATATATAATGTTAAAGTATTGTTTTTTTTTTAGTTTAGTTTTAAGTAATGAACAAAAACATAAATGTTTAACAAAAACAATTGTTTGTTCCATGTATATATTTAAATCTAATTAACAGTTATAATAACTATGTTAAATTAGAGTGTTTTATATTCAATTTAACAAAACATTTATCAGTGAAATGGTTTATAGTTTTTAAATAAAACATGTGACTATAACCGCACTTTTAAATTTTATATAAAGTTAATGTTTTGTTATTTCAAGTTTTAAATTAAGCAATCATGAAGTTAACCTATAGTTTGGTTAAGTTCTTAAGTTTTCAAGTTATATTTACTAGACACAAAATAAGTAATCAAGTATTACAATCAAACTACATGCGACACATTGGTCGTACAAATTGCAAGTTTGTTAAGTACTTCTATCAAGCTTCATGCCCCACGTTGGGCGCCAATTGTAAGATAACTTTTTCTTACTCACCAGCCAGCTCAGGGGTAGTTGTTCGGGATGAGACAATTGCAGGGATGATTTCGCATGAGGGTCGACAGAAGTAAAAGTCTTTATATTTGGTCAACTATTTTAATAATACACAGGCATCACTACTGCATCACAATTTTAAAGGTATCTCACTTACTTGTGGACGGTATACAAACTACCCTTTAAACTTAGCATCAGATGTATGATATCACAACCAGCATCGTTCCTTTTTTTCTGATTGCATCGAGTATCTCTCCAGCCGAAGTATCATGGGTGTCCGGAGCCTGTTGTTGAATGCGGTGTTGCTGTTCTTATATAGTTTTGTTGACCATGTTTTATACTAGTTTATTATTATTACATTAATCCTAAGAAACCCTGTCGATGGGAAAAATGCAAGATAAGCGTCGTACAAGCACATGTCTCACAAACATGAAAATATAGTTCAATTCCACGAATACTCACAGCGCTTGCTGGCACATAATTATTTTAAATTTAGGGCTGTTTCCCTGTCTCCTGCGAGTCATTTTAATTACTTTATTCTGTTTTCTTCACTAGGATTTTATTTATTGGACTCCTGCGTATCAATTCGTAATGAAAAAGAAAAGTCACTCTCATCGGCCATAGACATTGAGCATTTTATTGACCCATAGAGATGTCATGTCTATATTTTCTTTAAGTAATTAAGTATACTAGAAATTAATAGCCTAGATATGTAGGAGATTGTGTGCTTGTTGAATTATATTAATACACACAATATCTAACAGATTTTGTAAAGAATTTATAATAATTCCGCCCCGACCTTAACGTCATCTAGTACCAAAGTCGTGAATCTCTTACTAGCTTTCTCTCATAATTGTAATTGCTTCTAGTGCAACTCTGCCAGATGTCGCTGTAAGTCGTTACGGAAATATATTTGTTACATAGAGATATATGAGATCTACAAATTGTTAAAAGTTAAAGCGAGGATGACTAAGGAATATCTCATATTTGAAATTACATTACCGTTAATTAGCAGATATACGTTCCAGCTATACAATTTGATACCAGTGCCGGTTCAAATTAACAAAAGTATGATCAGCGTCAAGCCAGCATCCGAATACGTTGCGATCAACTTGAGAAGAGATTCATACATAACAGCCAGCGTCAACGATATTCAAGGTTGCGAATATCAAGCGGAAACTTACCTTTGTCGTCTGCGAGGACCTGTCTAGCGTTTAGGTCCAGATGAACAATTATGCGAGAAAGAGGAGCTGTCTACTTGCCGATTCATGAAATCTAGGTGTGAAAACAAATGGGTACCATTGCATGACTTTTCTACCTATTTGTATTTCTGTTGTGACTCATACTCTTTGACAGTGATATGTGACGACGACCTACAAGCGAGCGAAGTCAGCAAGGCTGGACTTATTCAACTAACTAAGCAATGCATTGTGAAGGGTCATGATGTAACACTTTATTCTCATCAGCAATAAGAGAATACGCTTAATCTTAAACCAAATCTACTCAAGTCTAAATTAACTCCTATAAATCGTTTAATCAGTAATCTAACGCCACCTCTCCAAAATTTCCAAGACTAAGAGGTCAACGAAGATTCCACACCGATAAACGATTATTTAAAGCATCTCGGTGAACAAATAAAAGCGATAAAGGAATCAGCCCAACAGACAGAGGTTTTAACGACACATGACATACATCAGTATGCGTTGTCATATGGCCTTTTAGCAGCAGCTGTCGCAGCCGTCCTTTGGTTCCCGAGGAAGAGGTGTCAGCGGGCCGGTGGTCCGACCACCCAAGAGCGGAACGCGAGCGTACCAGCGAGTGTGAGTGTGTGCATAACTCAATCAGAGCCAGATCAAAGCTCTAGTGCGCGAAACCAATCCATGCCCGAACAAGGTCCATGTGTCAGTGATAGTGCAATAATAGATGGGAACAATAATACGCCAAATACTGGAATGACAGTTTATTCGCGGTACCCCCGAAGCACGTCACAATAATAAATTTAGTAAATGAAGGGTTGCTGGTTGCAGTTGGCTGAAAACAGGAGGCCTGTTCCTCCGAGTACCGCAGCCAGCCAACTCCACTCCACGATGCCATGCCTCGAGCGGACCGCCTCAGCCTTAGCCGAACCCTCGGTCTTAGCCGAACAGTCGGTTTAGCTGGACAGTCAACCCCAGCCAAGCAAACAACAAACAGCCAGACAATCTCTGGTCCCCGCCAGACACCTCCTGAAGTCACAGAACAAAGACATCTTCTATACCATCTATACCAATATTATAAAGAGGAAAGATTTTTTTGTTTGTTTGTTTGTACCGAATAGGCTCCAAAACTACTGGACCGATTTAAAAAATTCTTTCACCGTTGGGAAGCTACTCTATCCCCGGGTGACATAGGCTACTTTTTATCCCTGTATTCCCACGGGAACGAGAACTACGTGGGTGAAACCGCGAGGCGTCCTCTAGTAGAAAATAAACTTAAACCAAACACACATGTTTTACGGTTAAACCGAACATACAAATCATTAAAACTATGGTAAATAATATCTTATAAACCGGGATTTACATAGGCAAACATAATTAAAGGGCCGTCTGCCACCCTTCATAGAGAGTGGCACGACCTAAGAATATTATAACCCAGGATATACCACGTCTACACCGTTCATATACTACGGCCTGATGCAACATGGCCTAGACCCTTCCCAGTATAGGGACCGTGACTAAGGCAGCGCCTGTCCACAGACACCCACAAAGGCTTGGCCGGCTTTAAATAAAATATATATATAGGCCCGAGCCAAGAAACAAAATACCACCCAACAGAGCTTTTAGAAAGTCGGACACGTACCTGTCGGAGGAAGAGAAGCCCGTCGGGAAGATGAGTTGGCTCAATGTCAACCCCACGCCACGTTGTTCTGAAAGAAACTGACAAGTCAGCGCACAGAATTCACCACTAAAAATTATGGGGAATTTTCGGCAAGAGAAAACCGCTTCTTCCTTTTTGTTTTTGTATCGTAAATAATGTTTCTTATATCAGGAGTAATGTCTCTCAAGGGTTCTTTAATATGTAGGTTTTACTTTTTATTCACATTTGAACTTATGATATGACAATTGCTACTTTTGATAAATGTTGAACCATTGAAACATTGATTTTATTTGACGGTACGATTGTACTGCCTTGAAAAGATTATTATTATTAGCCCAGCAGTCAGAGACAGGATCAGCTAAATAAAAAAATGGTTTTCATTATTTAATGATTTTATGATCGGTGAAAGAGAATCATTCTTGTATTAGGTGACAAACAAAGTATTTATATTTTCCTTATAATAATATCTAGTTCTGGCATCAGCATAATATTAATTAAACCAATAAATAACTCTAGTTATTGTACAGGATGAGTTAAAATCGAAATAAAGTTTTATTTGACAAGTTTAGCAATGGAACGCCCAGTAACTTCATGTACCTATTTCCACTTTCAGACACTGTTTACGATGATCGCGCACATGCCCAAAATCTTACTGAACTTTGAGTAATAAATTGACCTACAAGGTTAGTGTACAATTCGTGACTAGTTATTTCAGGACGTAATTTTTTTGCAAATATCATAAAATTAATCCGTATTATATCCCCGTAGTATATTAATCAAAAATACGAATCGAATAAGAGTGAGATCACAAGCGACTTTATCAATTTAATTTACAGCCACTCTGAACGTGGTCTTCTGAGTTCGTAATATAAATACATTCAGAAACCACGGTGCACAGATGCCATTGAAAAGAAGTTCAATTTTTGGGCAACAAATGGCGTTTTGCAAAAAGATGTTATTCCTCAATCGTAATCACCCTGTATCAATGTAGCCTGAATATATTATACGAGGTATCTAGGACGAAATAAATATGTCTACAGGCTGCGGTTTTATTATTGTTTATTTGTTTTTCTCATACACAATATCTAGATGGATGATGCCTGGCTGGAGTATTGTTGATATATGGAGAAAAATAACACGTTGGTGTCGCCATTTCGGGAAATGTCGTAAATAAGTGCTATTGTACCTGGAACGTATTTCATTGTAGGAGAAATTTGTTGGAAATTTTATGCAATTGGATTAGAAAAAAACCTGCGACATATGTCAAACTGACGTTTACGTTATTGTTAGCCTGTCAAGCGCTATTGTTACTGTATTGATACTGACAGCTGTCGCAGAGATCAAGCTATCTTTTATGAAGTATAGGTACTTATTGACCTCAGGATGAAATGCTATATTTTTACGTTCGCACCTCAGACGCAATCTGCCAAAAACACTTAAAATTTTACTAAATTTCGCCATGGGCAACGTTTGACCGAGATGAGATTGCGACGTGTTGTATGAGCATTAATTACTTTCAGGAGAAAAATTGGCCCACAGTTGATTGATTGAGATTGAAGTAAAATTTAAGGCCCGGCAAATATTACTGTTAATTTTATACTAATAATAAAGCTGAAGAGTTTGATGGTTTGTTTGTTTGAACGCGCTAATCTCTGGCACTACAAGTCGGATCCGAAAAAATATTTTTGTGTTTGACAGCCCATTTATCAAAGAAGGCTATGGCTATATAACATCACACTATGACCAATAGGAGCGGAGCATCAATGAAAAATGTTGTAAAAGCGGGGAAAATTTATTCCTTTTGAGAGCTTTCGCTGCGTAAAAGGTTAAAGTTACGCAACAATCATGTATAGGGAGGTATGTAGGGTAGGGTAGAGTAAGTGGGTTGGTAGGTAGGTAGGTAGGTTAGGTGGGTAGGTAGGTAGGGTAGGTAGGGTAGATACGTAGGGTAGGGTAGGTAGGTTCTCCCCGGTGGCTACCCGCATTGTCGAGGTGGGGGAGGGTGTCAGTAGCGTGGCTTGGACAACCACGGTGAAGCGAATAGGAACCCGAGGAGGGACCGCTCGTCAGGGCTTTTACCGATAAGCCAACGACGTTTTCCTACTTCTCCGCTATTCTTTTCTGATTAATTTGGTTTGGGATCCAAGACAATTAAATTCACTGTCCGGGACTTCGTCGAGCTTCAATGCCTCGGCGCTTTTCTGGTGGTCGCCACTGTTGATTCTGGATTTTAGGAGATGCAGTGGTTTGGGAATTATAATAATAATAATAATGGCAACCCTAAAATGTCAGCATGTAAATTTTTTTCCTGCACTCTTTATTTAATTACAAATTCATACAACTATCAAACTTAAACAAATTATACAGCAGAAGAAACCAGTTATAAAATACCCATATATAATATACAGTTTAATAAATCCACAACAAATCCCATAAAATATCAGAAAATTACAAGAAACCGGTTGTCGTTGTCACTGACAAACGTCAACAAAACAATTTCTACTATGGAAAAGTGTAAGGAAAGATAAATAATGTTGACGAGAGCAGCTGCCAGTCGCGCACGCCTTCCACCCCCGGACTCGTCGCTCAGCTCCGCCTCGCCGCCGCCGGACCTCGGATCGCCAGTGTCATCAGCGGCTGCAGTTGCGTCGAGCTCGAGCGACGAGTATTTTTCCCCACCGACGTCGCCAACACCTGTACGTCGGCAGGGGAGAGGCCGGCCACCGAGGAGCTTGGGATCTAGGGGCCAACCGGCCCCGAGCCGGGTCCCCGCTGCCGGTGGTTGTGTGCAGCGCATGAGATGGACTCAAGGTATGAATGAGAACGTCATGCGCGCATATTACGGGTCTACAGAGGGGGGAACTAACCTCACTGCGTACCGTGTTAGGATGCTGTCTCTGTTTCGGGACCTAGAACCAACCATTAACGTCTCGGCCCAACGATTGTCGGATCAGGTGCGGGTCATCCAGCGTAATCACAGGTTGGATGACGCCGCACTTGATAGGCTGCGCTCAGAAGTGCTGAGCAACCAAATCGTCTCAACCCCGACACTGACCGCGGCACCGCCAGCCACTATTGTGATCCCGCCGCGGTCCAATCCTGTTAACGATGTGGTAGATGATAGGGTTGCCACAGTAAGTAGCCAGTGCAACGAAAGATTGAGGAGCGCACTGGAGGATGCGCTTCGCGAGTATAGGTCAACACCGACTGATCTTAGGCCCCGATTACCACGCTTGCCTATGCACAAGAAGAATAGGGCGCTGGTGTGTGCCTTGGACTCGCTGCTTAAGAACATCTTTGAAAGCAGCGAGAACCTTGTTGATACGCACTCGATCCTGTATTGTGGGGCTGTTGCGGCATGTCGTTTGGCCAATGTTAAGTTCCCAAACGAGGCTATTCGGCCAAAGCCTGCCGTGCCAGCCTGGCAGTGCAGGATCGAACGGCGTATCGATGGGGCCAGGGTACTCATCGGCAAACTATGCTGTTTCAGGGAGGGCAATACACGACCACGTGTGATGCGCTTCGTGAGGTGGGCATTTTCGGGGACTGGAATCAGCCCTCGAGAATATATGTCACATGTCACGGAGCGCATCGACTTCCTGAAGCAGAAAGTTTGTGCATGGGCCAGCCGTATTCGGCGGTATAAGCGGCGGGTTGACCGCTACTCGCAGAATCGCATGTTCCAGAGTGATGAGAGGTGGGTATACAGAACTTGGGAGCGACCTGAACAAATTGTGACTGACGTGTGCCGCCCGGATGATGTCGCCACGAGTACATTCTGGCGAAGCATATGGTCGGTACCCGTCTGTCACACTGAGGGTGGCTGGATGCGTGATGTCGAGCGCGTGTGTGAAGCTATACCAGAAATGGAAAAAGTCATCATTAGTCCATCGGATGTAGCCAAAGCAGTTCGTCCGCTACCGAACTGGAAGTCTCCGGGACCGGACGGACTGCATAACTTCTGGCTAAAATGGTATAGCAGCTCACACGCGTTTCTGGCATCTCAATTTCAGTCATGTTTAGAGTCTGGGTCGCTTCCGCAGTTTTTAACTACAGGCGTTACCCACCTGCTCCATAAGACAGGTAGTCCCGCGGAACCCATGAATTATAGACCAATTACTTGCTTATCAACGGTTTATAAACTTCTTACATCCATCCTGAGAGTAAAAATTGATAAACACATTGAAGGTAACTCAATAATGTCTACCTCTCAGAATGGATGTAGGAATGGGTCCCGCGGCACTAAGGAGCTACTCCTCATTGACATGGCCATAAGCCAGCAGGTTCGACGTTCCCGCAAGGATCTGTCGACATGCTGGATAGACTACAAGAAGGCCTACGACTCTGTGCCACATACATGGCTCATGAGGGTGCTGGAGTTGTACAAAATAGATGCAACTCTATGCACCTTCCTTGAGTCATGTATGGGGCAATGGAAGACAGTCCTTCGATATCCAGGATGTCGACCGATTCGGGGGGATGATGAGCCTGTATGGATTAAGCGGGGGATTTTTCAGGGCGACAGTTTGAGTCCACTTTGGTTCTGCTTGGCCCTGAATCCTCTAAGTACACTTTTGGAGGATTCAGGACTAGGCTATCGGTTAAGAAGAGGTGGTCAGGTCATATCTCACCTCCTTTACATGGATGATCTGAAACTCTTTACCCCCAATAAATTCCAACTGACGGAGCTACTGAAGGTAACTGAAACCTTCAGTAACTCCATCAGGATGGAATTTGGTGTGGACAAATGTGCAGTCATCCATGTAAAGCAAGGGGAGATTATGGAATCCGAGGGAATTCAACTCTCTGATTCCATACACCTTAGACACCTCTCCTCGACCGAAACATACAAGTATTTGGGTATGTCGGAAGCGTTGGGCATCAACAGTACTGACATGAAGCAACTGCTGAAGGAGCGTTTCTTTGGCCGCCTGAAAAAGGTATTAAATAGCCTTTTGTCGGGCGGAAATAAGGTGCGCGCCTTCAACAGTTGGGTCATGCCGGTTTTGATGTACTCTTTCGGCATACTCAAATGGACTCAGACCGAGCTCGACGCCCTCGATAGGAGGGTCCGGACACTGCTGACCGCAAACCGGATGCATCACCCACGATCATCGGTGATGAGACTGTACATCCCGCGGAAGTGTGGGGGTCGCGGCTTTTTAAACGCCAAGACTCTTCACGGCCGCGAGGTGTGCAGCCTCAGAGAATACTTTTTAAAAGCTGAAGTGGGTATGCACCGGGATGTGGTCGCAGTGGACAAGGGCCTCACCCCGTTGTCCATGGCTAAAGAGAACTGGCGCAAGCCTGTAATACTATCGACCGATCAACGCAAAGAGGTATGGCAAGGCAAGGAGCTACACGGGCGCTTCTATCGGGCTCTCCATGGGCCCGATGTAGATTTCCCAGCGTCCGTATCCTGGCTACGTTTCGGCGACCTTTTCGGGGAAACTGAGGGCTTTGTCTGTGCAATTATGGACGAAGTTATCCTGACGAATAACTACCGGAGACATATAATGAAGGACGGGACGGTTGACATATGTCGGGCATGCCACCGTCCGGGTGAATCCATCAGACATATTATCTCTGGTTGTTCTCGTTTGGCTAACGGCGAGTACTTGCACAGGCATAACCAAGTGGCCAGGATTATTCACCAGCAACTTGCATTGAAGTACAATCTAGTGAAATCGGAGGTACCGTATTACAAGTATGTGCCCGACCCAGTTCTCGAAAATGACCATGTCACGTTGTACTGGGATCGGTCTATCATCACTGATAGGACTATTGTTGCCAATAAGCCGGATATAGTGGTGATAGACCGATTAGCGCGCCGCACAATGATAATCGATGTCACCATCCCGCATGACGAGAACCTCGTGAAAGCTGAGAAAGAGAAACAAATCAAGTATCTCGACTTAGCACACGAGGTTGTCGACATGTGGAATGTGGACTCGGCGATCATTGTGCCGATTGTCGTTACGGCCAACGGCCTGATGGCCAAGAGCCTCGACGACCATCTGTCGAGGCTGTCATTGGGCGGTTGGATCAAGGGTCTGATACAGAAGGCAGTACTCCTCGATACGGCTCGCATTGTGAGGAGGTTCCTGTCTCTGGAGCCCTAACCACCGGTAGCTTGGACCCTGTTCCCGATACCGGTTGGCCTCTATTTTTTATATTTTTAAATGTTTTTAAGTTTTTTTTTTTTAAATATTTAAAAATGTATTAAATAAGAATATAAATCAATAAACGAAATAATAATAATAATAATCTTTATTCAAACTTGAAATTGGTAAAATATAATAATTGGTCTTATACATAAAGTGGGTACAACAATGTTAGGTGCCTGTACTAGGTAATCCTGTATCACAGGCGGCGGGGTCTCAAATAATGTAATTGGACACGGAATTTTTTACAATATTTTCTTAACATTAGAATAGTGACAGATATATTTATTTATTGATAATCTTAATTACTAAAACAGATTAAAATTAAATTCTATTAATAATAATAAACATATGATTCCTTACTTAGCTTAGATAACGTTAAATTGATTGCACATAATTATTTACACACACGGACAACGAACTTTGAGCATCAGCAGATATTTGAGCTGGGTTAACCACTATTGCAAAATGTTTTAAAACCATTTTGCCAAAGTACGCACGGCGGCAAATTTCCTGAGACAGCAACAAATCCAGGCGAAGTAGGTCAGTGCAGTGGCTTCTTTTTGATGAGTCGGCATCTCATGAGTGTGACGCTCTAGGCGCCCTCGTAATCGACAGAGTTGATGTATCTGAATTCCGCTATCTTCCTTGCAGGGCACTCAGGATCTCCTGTTTTATGATTGCTGGGCTTTTTAAAGCGTGAGCAAGTTGCACATTTTGGTACATCAGCTTTCTTCGTGCATTCTGTCATCGAGTGCCCTATTTCACCACAATGCCCACACGTCGAGTTGACTTCTCTGCACGTTTTTGCTGCATGACCATACTGTTGGCACTTGTAGCACCGAGTTACCAGTGTAAAATCCCTGACAGGACAGGACGTCCAATTAATAAAAAGTCTTGATTGAGCGATTAGGGCTTTACGTATATCAGCTGGTACTTCAATGACGTAATTGCAGGTCGACGCATCTCTCTTTCCAGATTTGTGGCTTAATTTTACCAAGGCCAGGAAAGATTCAAAGGGCATGTCTTCAAACTTGTCGGCTACATTTTGTTCAAAAATGCATCTGAAGACCTCATTTTCAGCCATGGAAGTCGGCACTCCTAAGATCACGATCCGGGGTTTGCGCTTGCTGGGTTCGTCGGCGGTAAGTCCTGAAGTAGAGTGCTGGACTGCTTGCTTTACTTTATCAGCGTCATGTTTGGTCTCGGTGCTGATAATTACGCCTCCGTTTTTGGTTTTCCGGACACCTCGAACATGCAGTTTCATTTGCTCCGGGCGTATGATCTTTTTAACGAGGTCTTTTGTTTCGTCACTCGATTTCAATTTATCTTGGGGATAAATTGCAACCGAGCTTAAATTATTGGGGCGAACAAAGTTATTTGCTCCCTTTTTTACCATTTCGGCAAAAGAAACATTTCCCGCAGTACCTGAGTCCTGTATCGTCTTCTTGAGGTCCATGATGTGGTCTGACAGGTCTCGTTTTTCAGTAAGGGATTCAACCGCATTGTGCATTAGAAGAGATCTAGCCTTTAGCGACTGGTATATTACTGCCATTTGTGAGGTACCGGATCCTATTTTACGGCAAAGGTTTGCTATTTTCATTTTCTGCTCCGAATTGAGTTTTCCATCCGCGGCAATAGAGCAGACTTCATTCAGATGCAGCTCAATAGAAGTCATCCATTTTTGAATCTCGGGCGTGGTGATGATTTCAGGTGGCGCCTCTACAGGCGAAGCAAAGGAGAGCACTGCCCCCCCTGAATTCGAGGGTCTGTTTTCCATTTTATGCGTACACTAAATCACTTTTACTTGTTCATAGTTTGTAAATGCACACATACTAAGCTAAATTAAAAGTGCAAAGTTACCAATACACTTAAGGAGGTCACTATTATTAATAATTTATTGCAACTAAATATTGCTTGTGGGCACGTCTGTATGCGACAAGCGCCAATAGCGAATTGAATTGTTTCAGTAGGATTGTCCCAAAAAAAAAGGAAATCGGCGACGTAGGTGCCAACAGGTAGGTTGCGGTGCTGCTTGGGCGACATCGCAACTGAGGCGGGCCGCAATGTCGTGTATCGGAGGCGGCTGAATGTTGGAGGCCGCGGCGGAAGAGGATTGTCGGTATAGCGTTGGTCGCTCTCCCTATCCCCTGCGGCCGAAAAGTGGTAGGTGGCGGGACTACTGTCCTGACCCGTCACAGGAGTGCCATAGACGGGGTCGTCTGGCACCCATGTGCTGGTTTTGTCCCTGGGGTAGTCACGGCGTGTAACGTATTCTGGTGCGCCGGAGATGGGGGGTGATCCTAGGAGGAGGGTCCGGTGACGGACAGTCGTGGCGAGTTCGCGGATGTATGCTTACGCGTGTCCGTGTTCCCGCCATAAGCGGCACAAGAGGACACCGTGGAGTTTTAGTGGGTTGGAGTCCCACATAACTCACGACGACGTCAGCAGTCGGTTCAGGTTGGAGATTCTTCATCTCGCTGGTGTGACTTGGAAACTGGCGTTCCTCAAGGCGGCATTCTTTCTCCTCTTCTATTTTCAATTTTTATAAATCTCATTATTGCCGAACTTCAGTGTGCGTATCATCTGTATGCAGATGACCTGCAGTTGTACCATCAAGGGAATGTCGACGAAATACCTGACGTTATCAGCAAATTAAACAGGGATCTATCGGCTATAAAAATCTGGTCCGATAGATTTGGTGTTGCAGTAAACCCCAATACATGTCAGGCTATCATCATAGGGAGTCATCGAAACATTGCTAAAGTGGATGATGCAACTTTGCCGCCTGTTTTATTTGACAGTAAGATTATTCCATTCAGCACTGATGTAAAGGACCTGGGCTTGCACATCGATAATACTCTTAATTGGCGTACTCAAATCGCTAGTGTGAGTCAGAAAGTCACTGGAGCGCTGCGGGCTCTGTATCGTTTGAAAAATTTGTTGCCAATCAACACGAAGGCAATGCTTGTGCAGACCTTAATTTTTCCTATCATCGATTATGGTGATGTGTGTTACTACGACCTGAATGCAGATCATCTCAATAAACTTGACCGTCTTCTAAATTACTGCATTCGATTTGTTTTCAATTTACGTAAATATGACCATGTCTCTGCGCATCGGTCACTTCTAAAGTGGTTGCCCATACGCCAGCGCAGAGAGCAAAGGGCACTGACTACTTTGTTCTCATTTCTCGACTCTTCCAATTTCCCTAGTTATCTGGCCCCTTACATTCAATACATTTGCGCCAACCACAGTAAAAATCTACGGTCATCACATAACCGCCTTCTTCAATGTCCCACTCACCGCTCTGACTTCATTCACCGTTCTTTCTTCGTTCAATCTATTTCTCTGTGGAATGCGCTACCCCAGGAAATCAGGATGACAACCAACCGGTTGACCTTCAAAGTTAAAGTTCGCGAGCATATCCGTAAGAAGTTGGCAGTAGTATCGTAACAGCGCTAATGTTTTTCAATTATTTATCTATTACTACTAATGTTTAAGTATATTTATATATTTAGTTTATTATTTTGAATATATATGGTATAATTATATTGTATTTATAGCTTATATTTAAATAATCCATTACACAACTTTCTATATTGCACCTACCACTGTTTATCTCTCCATCACCCAAAGGTCGACTGGTAGAAAATGCCTAAGGCATTAAGTCCGCCTCTGTACTTGTATGTGCATGAAGTATTAAATAAATAAATAAATAACTACGCTATCTCCCCGTGGTAGCGCAATATGCATGAGCATATCTCCAAGCTAAATAAAAAAGGTAGGTAGGTAGGGTAGGTGGGTAGGAAGGTTGCCAGTTGACGAGAGTAAAGCCACGGGGGACAGCAAGTGCTTAATAATCTTGCTTGCTAATTATGGCAAAACCTTTTTTCATGGGCACGAAAAAACCTTTTTTTTTCATAAAGTCATCTAATGGATTGTATTCGTCCACTACTGCCCAGCCTTCAACTAAGATTTAGTTCAGCTTACAAAGTAAACAAACCTATTCAACCTTCAATCTTTTAAACAAAGTGTTATCCCCGATGCTCTCACATTTATTGCTCTTCGGCCCAATGACACAACGTCAAGTCTTATAGCTGTAAATCTTTCAAAGCCTGAGAATGTGAAGAGGAATGTGTGAAAGATTGTTTACTTTTCTGCCTAGGAGCATGATTTTACAGATGCGGAATATTTTCCCTTAGGATGTGTGAAACTGCGAAGAAAGTGTAGACGTGATGGGATATATATGTTTTCCAAAAAAGAGTTTTCTAAATAAAAGAGAAACAAAGTGCTTAATACTTACCTACCTACTCAATATTAATTTAAACGAGACCATCCTTTCGAGGTCAATACTTCTTGTACTTCATAGTTTAATGAATTTTGAACATACAGCTAAAGCGGAATATGCGCTACCACCAACGATGACGTAGAACTAGAAAAGTTATGGGCCAAACAAAAATTGAGTAAGTGTCATGCTAGCAACACGAAGCAGAAATAAAATCGCCAACCCACCTTGAGCAAGCGTTTTAATGACTCATGATTTTTCCACCTGGGAAGAGATCTTTTGCCTTTACACGCTGAAATTAATAACATTTCTCATTCATTTTGTAGTTATTATAAGGAGAGTTTGGCGCAGTAATTATAAAATTACTAAAAATGTTCACACCAAACACTGCTAGACACAGAAAAAAGTTTTTCATTTCAATCACAGCATCCACATCCCTACAAATTTATACCAACCAATGATAAAGGCCATAAAACTCAGTCTCAACAACAAAAGTACCCGAACTAATATTACAACAATTACACAGTATAAAACACGAAACTTCTCACATAATTTTCGACACAGGTAACATAGTACTTATGTTAACAAAGTATGAAAGTGTCAAAACTATCGCGCCAAATTGTTTTGCTACATTGTCCCGGTGGAGCGGTGTTTCATAACGTCCCATAAACTTGAACGTAAAAGCTAGGCTGATGCTTGAGAGGGAAATAAAAGCGATAGAGGTTGCGGCAAGGAATGAGCTAAATATTCTAGACGTCATAAACAAAAGAACAGATTTTGTTAACCTATTTATATCTGAGTGAGGAGTGATATGAAAGAAAAGGGAGTCAGTGATAGCGTGACGGGGAACAGGATGGTATAGAAGAAGAAAACGTGCTGCACCTACCTTAAGTAACATGGGAAGGAAGATGATGATTTTTTAGACCTACACATTTCATACTAGCTTCTGCCAGCGGCTTCACCCGCAAGAAACGTGTTTTCTTATCCCAAGGAAACATTATACCGGGATGAAAAGCCTATGTGCTATTCCAGACTATAGTCTATGTCTGTGCCAAATTTAATCCAGATCTATCCAGCCGTATGAGCGTGAAGAAGTAACAAACATATACACTCACAAATTTTCGCTTTTTATAATATAAGTGTGATTTCTTGGGTTGTGCCAAGCAGTGTAGCTTATATCAAAGGTTGAAACGTATTTGATATCCTAAAAGCCGGACTGGGTAAAATATCTAACTTAATTCACAACTTAAACATAACTAGCCAAATGTGGGTGTAGCACACATATTGATAAATACAGGGGTGATATTATTATTGCCATACCTATTATTGGAATCAAATATAGCAGCTCACAATATTAGGACCCATTAATATTAATGATGATGTTTATTCGTGAAACTAGGCAACTGGGCTTATCCCAGTTGTAAACGACCCTTTGTGCCTATTGGCCTTGTTTGTTCTATATCCTGCTTGATATGGAGGGAAGTGGAAATTTGTATTTTTTTCTACTCCTCCGTTATTCTGTTCTGATTAATTTCCTTGCGGGATCCAAGACAATTAAATTCATTCACCGGGACTTCGTCGAGCTTCATTGCTTCGTTCATCATTGATTCTGCCTTTCGGGAGTTGCAGTGGTTTGGAAATAGTGCGGTGGGATTGTCCCAAAAAAAAGGCGTGGTGTTATGTTTGTTGTGAAAAAAAAACTTTTCTTCTTACAAACCACATTATGTTGTAAAAATGATGACCAGAACATCACGCAATTTTACTGCGGTAACCCTCATATTGGATGTTCAGTGTGTTCTTGTAATTGGGCTGTCCAAATATAATTGCCCACTATTTAATTTAAACTTTGTCTCTGATGACGATGTCAAAAAATCTCTACTTGCTATTTCCTCCTCTGCTGTTGGCCATGATAATCTGTGTTCGCGAATGATTATTCCTATTCTCCCGCAACTCCTGCCCATACTCACTCTTATTGTTAACTATTCTTTATTCTCTGGGATATTTCATTCAGCCTGGAAACAGGCACACATAATACCACTTCCAAAAATAAGTAGTATTTCTTCTTTATCCCACTTCAGACCTATATCCATACTTCCTTTCCTCTCTAAAGTACTCGAGCACATTGTTCATGGTCATATTTCCAGATTCCTGTCGTCTAATACTCTTATCTGTCCTTTCCAATCTGGGTTCCGGGCAGGTTACCGTTACCGCACTTTTGTAGGTCACTGACGACATCCGCTGTGCTATGGAGAATAAATCTCTCACCTCGTTAGTCTTGCTTGACTTCAGTTGTGCGTTTAACTCAGTGGATTTTGACATTCTGCTTGGGTTCCTTCAGTCTATTAACTTATCTTCCTCTGCACTAGCCTGGTTTTACTCTTATCTTCGGGGTCGCTCTCAGTGTGTTCGTCTTGAAGGGATTTTCTCTGATTGGTGTGATCTCACTGTTGGTGTTCCTCAGGGTGGCGTTCTCTCTCCGCTTCTTTTCTCTATTTTCATAAACACTGTAACCAAGGTGATCACCTCCAGCTTCCATCTATATGCAGACGATTTGCAACTTTATCGACATTTTCTGCTTACGGGCGTGGACTTAGCGATTAATGCCATGAATCACGACCTGGAGAGAATTAGTGAATGGGCTAAGTCTTATAGCTTACAGATCAACCCCTCCAAGTCTCAGGCCATGATCATAGGCAGTCGATGTTATCGCACAGCGCTTGACATTTCTATCTTGATACCATTATCCCTTAACGGCTCGGCCATTCCTTACACCGAAACGGCTAAGAATCTCGGTGTCTTAATTGACAGCAATCTTTCTTGGCGAGCACAAGTCAATGAGGTTAGTCGTAAGGTGCATTTTTCCTTTCACTCATTAGAAACCCTTCAAACTTTCCTACCCTTTAAAACTAAAATTTATTTAGCTCAAACTTTGATTCAGCCGATAATAGAATACGCTGATGCCTGCTATCTGGATACCACCGAGGAGCTCTTAAATAAGCATGAGCGCTTGCAAAACTTGTGCATCCGTTTTGTTTTCGGTCTGAGGAAATACGATCATGTCTCTCAGTTCCGCAAGGATCTCAAGTGGCTCCCTATCCGTCTTCGCAGGAACACTCGCATATTATGTCTCCTTTTCAACATCCTTTTTAACACTGCATACCCTGGCTACCTGCGCGATCGTTTTTCGTTTACTCGCCCTGCCGATGCTCTTTGTAGATCCCGTCTTAAACTTCATCTCAATTTCCCATCCCATAAAACTTATTTCTATTCCCACTCCTTCTATGTCCATACAGTACGATTGTGGAACTCACTTCTACCTAAAATCCGTGACTCTCAAAATGTATCTCTGTTCAAGAAACAAGTCAAAGAACATTATCTCTCTATCATATTGTAATTTTGTATACTATATGTATGTATTTTTTATCTTCTATACTTATAATTTAGTTAAGGTATATGTGTAATTTATATATAATTAGTTAAGTTATTATAGTCTATTTTAAGTTTCCTTATTTATTTCTCCACACTGTGTCTTCGTCTATCATCCAACCGTCCTGTCGCAGGTCTGCTGAAAGAAATTTCTATTGAAATAAGCAGTATCTTTGTGCTCTTCTATCTATATTCTTTATTTTCTCTGGAAAGTGTTTTTGTGTACATAAATAAATATATAAAATTAATAAAAATAAAATATAATCATTAAGCTCACATAATCTCACAATCATTAAGCTTACTCGACAGCATGCACCTGTAGTATTCATCACACCATCCCACCGGTAAAGCCTCCTCATATCACAGACACAATAAATTCAACCCCAAATCCCTATTCACATCATCCGCTGAACCCACCATATCCCGACCTTTATGGGCCCGTCACGTACCTTTGGAAGTGTCGCCAACAGAGCATGCAATTAGGCAACGTTTTGTGCAAATAATTATGCCTAGAGTATTTCGGTCCTCAGTTTGCACCTATTAATTCACAACAAACAGGTATCGTGTGAACCTACCCTCGTTACCAACAGGACAGATTAAGGCATCTGAGAATGTCGGTTGAACGAACATGTTGAATTCTCGACTCGATTTTCTATTTTCAGTCTAATGTAGGAGTAATGTATCAAGTCGAACTAATTAGACAGAAAAAAAAGAGATAAATGATAAATGATTTTATTTCTGTAAGTTGGTTTATACAAACACTTTTACATGTCGAACATATTTTTTAAAACTAGATGAGGTCGGCGTTTCCTATCTGACTACTCTGAGAAGAAAGGCCGAAACAAACTCAGAGGTCACAGTCTCTTTTAAAGTCCAGACAAAATATTGGTTAGATTATGTGAAGACCATGTAGACTGATGTCTGAAATGGTCTTTTGAGGAAAGAACCAGCCAGATTGAGTGGACCTGTCCAGTCAGTGCACGCATTTGTCAATAACCGAGCAGCTCAACTCAGAATTTAAGGAGCTCAACGATTCGACGAACAATACCAAAGAAAGGACATTCGGGTAGGCCGCATAAACTACTCAAACTGCCAGACCATGATTAAAAACTAAGATAAATTAAAATTAAAATAAAAAAGAATGATCCACATAGTCTTCACACTCACAATAATTAATATAAAATAATATAATACTTTAAAAAGTAAATATTCTTGTCACTGCAAGAAAACCAAAAAAAAAGAAATGATATTATAATAACAAAATGCATGCAAAATATAATAAAAAAAAAAACAAAATTAATTGGAGCAGCTCAATCCCAAGCCTTTTTGTCCTCAATGTAATCTTTAGTTGTATAAAACGCTTTCTGGCACAACTTACGTTTAATGAAAGATTTGAATTTATTAAGACTTAGATGTTGTACGTGGCTTGGAAGCTTATTATAAAAGCGTACACATTGACATCTAAACGAGCCACCTATTTTCTTGAGCCTTGTTGTAGGTACTACAAATTTGTGTTTATTCCTAGTATTTATGTTATGGATATCACTGTATTTTTTAAACAATTTTATATTTTTATGGGCATATAAAAGATTTTCATAAATATACTGAGAAGGCACAGTCATTACATTAATCTCCTTAAATTTCTCTCTGAGAGAGTGTCTTGGGCTTAATTTATAAATTGACCGAACAGCTCTTTTCTGCAAAACAAAGATAGTCTGGATGTCGGCGGCATTTCCCCACAACAGAATACCGTACGACATTACACTATGAAAATAGCTAAAGTATACTAAACGGGCTGTCTCTATGTCAGTTAAATTACTAATTTTTCTAACAGCATATGCTGCGGAGCTTAGCTTCTTTGACAATTTATCTATATGTGGGCCCCACTGAAGCTTAGCATCCAAAGCTAAGCCTAAGAATACTGTGCTATTTTCAGGATTCAATTCTTCGCCCTTTATCAACACATCGGTTTTCACCTGCCTAACGTGAGGTAGGGTAAACTTAATGCATTTGGTTTTTTTTTCATTAAGAAGTAAATTATTAACATTGAACCAGTGAACTACTTTTGAGATCGCGCTATTTACATCGTCAGTAACCAGCTGCTGACGTTTAAGTTTAAACAAAAGTGAAGTATCATCCGCAAACAACACTATATCATGGTTATCCTTTATGAGGTAAGGCAAGTCATTAATATAAATAAGAAACAAGAAAGGACCAAGAATCGAGCCCTGCGGGACTCCCATTGTTACCATAGATCCAGGAGATCTTTTTCCATTAACGTCAACGGTCTGAATCCTATTACTCAAATATGAAGTAAGAAGATCCAGAGCGCTGTTCCGGATCCCGTAGTGGCGGAGTTTCCTGATAAGCGTTTCATGAAAAACACAATCAAATGCCTTGGACAAATCACAAAAGATTCCCAAGGCATCGCACTTATCTTCCCATGCATTATAAATATGTCCTAAAAGTTCAACATACGGCATCAGTAGTTGAACGACCCCTTGTAAAACCGAACTGTTTGGTATGTAATAATTTATGTTTATTAAAAAATCTTTGCAATTGCTCTAAAATTAATTTCTCAAATATTTAGCTAAACGTAGGTAGTACAGAAATAGGTCTATAATTTGTAGGGTCTGATGTACTACCTGATTTAAACAAAGGTACTACTTTTCATAAGGTCGGGAAACTCCCCACAGTCGATACAATTATTAAAGATAATAGCTAAACTAGGTGCGACAATGTCAATAATAGACTTAGCAACTTCTACAGAATGACCCCACAGATCTGCAGTCTTTTTAACATTTAAAGTGTGAAAGGTTTTAATTATGTCTTTACAAGTAATATGTTCAAAAAGAAATTCCGAATCGCAAACGTTAACATTTTCTTTTAGCAAAGACTCAGCAACAGAAGGTGATGAGTCTAAGGATTTAGTCGTTGAAACGGGAATATCTGAAAAGAAATTTTCAAAGGCCACTGCGAGAGATTTACATCTGTCAATTATATTCGAGAACATTCTCGAAGTTAAAAGACAATGTCTGTGATGTGACTATTTGATTAAATTGAAAGTTGGAAAGTAAAAAAGACAGTCTTTTGTTTGTTGATTAAATTGGAGTTGTTGATGAAATGTTGGATTGGATTTCTTTGAGGTTGTTGGCCTTTGTAGACAGATAGTGGCGAAGAAACTAAAAATAATAATGAAATTGAAAACTGAGTTTATGTTTCTAATTGTAATTAAATTGAAATGATGTTTTTTCACCATTGTATATCAAATTTAGGACTATCTTCTTTGTATTACTTTGTTCTATTTTATCAATAAAATCAAAAAAAATACAATTGGCTTAACGGTCCGATTCATTCGAAATACGTTACTATTGTACGAGTATTTAAGCTTATCACCAGCCTCTCATGATTTTTATTTAGCAACTACTCGTACTTTACAGTTTCAAAAAAAAAACACAAAAAATATTCAAAGTTCCACTCTGTTACTGGACTGATGTCACCTCACTCCCATGGACCTTTACCACAGACATATTATATCTGACTAGATAACGCAAGTCCCTCTATCGTTATGAAAACCAAGCGAGATGGCTTGCTTGGGTTTCATAAATTTATGCACATACAATTTTAGAACAAATTTGTTTACCGATGCAAGAAAATGTTTCCATTATCGTGGCCAACTATTTTGTAGAGTTTTTACAATTCAATTCGGTAAAATTATAATCGTGACAATATAACAAGTCCGATTATGTTTTTTTTTTAAATGTCTCGATTACTTAGTTCGTAAGAAATTGCTAATCTAATTCATAATCCTAATTAATTACTATAAAAACGATCGTATCATGCGTAAGTATCATTTTTAATTACTATAGTATTTTTTAGCTGTCTAATTTGACTTCTTACATTGTCACGGCATTTTTCTGTTAATGTAGATTTCGGTTAATCAATGTCCGGTGCCGATAACGCTACATGAGACAGCTTCTTAGCATTGCGCACACTTTAACTCACTTTAATTATTATAGTATTTTATAAGTTAGTAGTAGTTTATAGTTTTTTAGTAGTTTCTGCCTACCCCCACGGGAAAAAGGCGTGAGTTTATGTATGTATGTAGTATTTTATAACTGTCTAATATTAATTATTATATGCAGTATTTTTAAAGCTGTCTATACTCCATTTGTAATAATATTAGACATGTTTCCAAATCTTCTTACAGTCCGTTCAACCGATTTTGAGTTCTATCCCGTAAATTTAAGGATGACATAAAAAGCATAAACCTGTTACCAAAACCAACTGTTTACTACAGCTACCATTTGTCGTATCACCAACGTAATAGAAGTCAAAATCGGTTGAACGGGCTGTAAAATGGGCTAATTTAAACGTCTAATGTTATCGCAAATGGAATTTAATTTGACTTCTTAGATTGTAACGGCATTTTTCTGTTAATGTAAATTTCGGATAAAAAGGTAAAAAAAGGAACCTTTGTAAGATCACTCTCTTGTCCAACTGTCTGTCCGTGTGCCACCACCAATTTTCTCAGGAATGGGTGGATCTACCAAGTTGAAATTTATACCAGACACTGAAGTCTTTAGTCCCTATTAGGTGTATAAAAATCAAGGTCCTGAGACAACACGATAAAAGATATGGGCAAATTTTGATTATCGCGAAAACTTCTCAGTACCAAAAATTACCTTAATTTTCAACAATTTTTTATCATTCGGAATTTTCCCTTTATTATTTATACTTGCTTTTGACCAAAATTGACAATTCTAGGTCAACAGGAAGTACCCTATAGGTTTTGGTCGAAAACCTATTTGGTAGTTCCCGTTGACCGTTGATAACAAAATTTCCAATATTTAAAAAAGAACACAAAAAACAAAGTTCTACTCTGTTACTAAAGTGACGTCACCTCACTTCCATGGACCGTACCATCAACGCGGCAGTGACATAAAGAGCAGCTTGCTTAACTGTCACTGGCACCTTCCCTTTGTGAATGATCGATGCCAAAGATTACTTTGTGATGGTGTAGCGGTCCTTCTTTTACTTAAACTAGTTAGCCTGGGGCTAAAGTGTCGTATTACATGAACATAGGAACAAGTGAGGGTTAAGTGGTATGGGAGTGTGTTGTTACTAAGTTTTTATGAGGGGCTGAAAAAAATGATGTTGAAGATTTCTTTTTGTTTATTGTGAAGTTAATTGTTTGTTACTGAGTAAATACTCACCTGTAAATACGTAGGTAGGACTTGTTGGTGTGGTCTTGGTCATCGTGAAAATTGTTAGTCCCTTTTTTTTTGTACGGATTATTTTTGATGGCAGATCATAGTAGGTCAAATATGGTAATCCGATCCGTGTCCGTGAAATTTCGGTTCAGAAGTAAATGTAGTACTTCTTGAACGGAAGCTTAGGCACTACAACCGAACTCTATCTGTCATAATCTATATCTATACTAATATTATAAAGAGGAAAGCATTTGTATTTTTCGATTTTTGTATGTAACGAAAAAACTTAAAAACTACTGGACCGATTTCAAAAATTATTCACCGTTGGGAAGCTATACTATCCCCGGGTGACACAGGCTACTTTTTATACCTGTATTCCCACATAAACGGGAACTACGCGGGTGAAACCGCGAGGCGTCCGCTAGCCTGTCGTAATTCACAACATTTTAAACTCGGAACTCAAATCACAGTCACGGACGTGAAGTGCGTTACTGCCATTAGTGTCTGAGGTGACAGTAGTTGTTGTGTGTTGTAGCGCAGATTGTGAGAGCCCAGCAGTGGACTGCAACAGTATGGATAGTTTGATTGATACATTATTTAGTTTTAGTTCTTTCTTAAGAAAAACTGTGGGTTAATTCCATCAAGGGCCGACACCACCACCAATTCTTTCCATCCTTTCGCATGCGGCTGGCAAGGACGTGGCTGGAGGTGGATCACTGTGTTGCCCAATTTCTCACAGGGCATCTTAATTTTTAAAGTAAATTATTTTCTTTCAAGCTTGTTGCTTCGCCTTCATGTCAATGGTCTACATCTGACTGCGAATATGTACAATTTGCACATCATATCTTACGCAATACTATGTTGAATAATGTACAGGCTGTATCAGGAGCTGCTTACTATACGGATCTTGTGGAAACTAGAACAAATTTCCGAGCGTTCGAGGTTTTTGCCATACCTATTACTGGAGTCAAATATAACAGCTCACAATGTTAGGACCCATTAATATTAATGCTAATTTTTAACCGTGGTGCTAGGCAACTGGGCTTGTCCCAGTTACAAACGACCCTTTGTGCCTATTGGTCTTGTTTGTACAGAACAAACAAGACTCCTGCTTGATATGGAGGGAAGTGGAAATTTGTATTTTTTTCCTACTCCTCCATTATTCTTTTCTGATTAATTTCGTTGCGGGATCCAAGACAGTTAAATTCTTTCGCCGGGACTTCGTCGAGCTTCATTGCCTCGGCGCTTTTCTGGTGGTCGCCACTGTTGATTCTGGCTTTCATGAGTTGCATTGGTTTGGGAATAGTGCGGTGGGATTGTCTTAAGAAAAAAATCCTACATCAGCTTTTCTTAGACGAAAAACAAAGACTGTCTGACTCCTTATCAACATACCAAAAATAATTTCAAACTTTACCCAAAATATTCTAAACAAAAACAATGGAACCTGAAACATGTTCAGAGGCCAAACAAAATTAAATGAATCAATGTTGAAACAAAGCGCGGATTCCGCCGCGATCATTGGCAAAACGGAACGCAGTCTAGACGGATTGTAGACGAAATATGAAGGGCTGATTCTGAGGTGCGACGGTAAAATAATATTGTGAAGTGTAGTGTTTGTTTGAGTTCATTTGTTTGTTTCTGTTACTGAATTTCTAATTAGGTACTAATAGAATAGTTGCAGAAAAATAAAAAGTTTGGTTGATAAAAAAAAAATTGTATTATATACCTAATATTCCTGGAAATATAGCTGGCAAAGTGTCATAAACATTAATAATGATGTGCAAATAATTCTCAAAAGTCCGAATAATTACTGAACTAACATTGAAAATAAGTTCTTTCTGTTGCTGTTCTCATCTTTGGGACGTATCTGACAAGTACCAGCTTGATGCACTAGAGTCGATCGAAAAACGGGCCTACTTAGTTGACTGTAAGACGTCGCAAGTCTCAATAATTAGTCAAATCTCAACGTAACTTTGTAGTTACGTTGAGATTTGACTTGACTGAGCGTCAGAGTTTTACTATTTGCCAAAATTAATGTCAGTATCATTATCATCAGCCTATTAATATTCCCACTGCTGGGACACAGGCCTCCTCTCTAGGATTAATAACAAAAAAAATCTGTGAAATTTTCAACTTATCTCCTAGAAAAGAGAATAATTTCTGGGGGAAGTCCAAAACAAAAATCATTATTTATATTAAAATCTCGTATCCGCTGAACAGAAAACTTTCATCGGAGTCAAAGCAACTTTCTAAGACGCTTTTCGTTCAAAAATACTGCCAGTAAATCCAGCTCGTAACTCCCCATAACCATCTCGCCTGCAGTCGGGCAGTGGTGGGCGGAGCAGTGATAGCGGGCAACTGTTTACTTTGTAACACCGCGCCCCTAATGCATCACATTCTTATCTATACACTGCAGCGCGCCGCGCAACCACTGGGCGAAATTAGCGGATATTTTCTGGTCTGCGGAACAATAGGCTGCTGGGTCGTTAAGGGAGGAATGCATGGTGTTGGTTTTCAACTCAAGGCATATTCACACTACGATCGGGTGTTCGTAGTGCGATTATTCTTTGAGATGAAAGCCTTTAGAAGGAAATTCTCGACGCGATGAGTGTAAAACGCAAAAACAAGTGATGCGATTGGTTGTTGAAAATTCCTTCAGTTAAACAGCAGCCAACACGTGTTTTCTTAATTTATGATATTAATTATCCATAAGTTTTCAGAAACGAGCCTGCTTCGTACTTCAATTATTTAGGACGGATAGAACATGTACAAAGATATCTAGCATAACCTCTCTTTTTGTGCGATACGTGAGCTGGCTAGGGGCTAGTTATATATTTTTACACAAGATAGAGTAATAAGGAGAGAGCCTTTGTTATAATCTTTTTACAAAACTTCGCCCACAAGAGGTATTTCTACTGTATTGTGGGTGCATTTACAAAAATACACAAACAGTCAAACCCGGAACAACTACTTGTAGGTCATTCAAATATTTGTTCCGTGTGGGATTCGAATCCGCGACATGCAGCGCAGCAGTAAATCACTTAACCACTGCGCCAAACGTGTCGTCCAAGAACTCCAACTAAGAAAATCCAATAAAATCCATGGCCTAACGGACGAAAGAGAGAATTTATCTAAATTGCCTTGTAATAGATGTAAAATGACCAATGACCTGGTCAAGGTTGGGTGAATCCACTGGATGCGAGACGCACGGGGTCGGTAAATGTGGCGACGCCTGGGTAAGGCCTGTGTCCAGCAGTGGACGTCTTTCGGCTGAAATGATGATGATGATGAAATGTAAAATTTCTTGTCATCAACAAAAGGACAAGACAGGTGAGGAAGCATTATCTGCCTATGCTGTGGCCTGTGTGCTGATCTGACGAGTTCAGGAACCTTGGTTGGTTGACTAACATGAGATTGATTTCTGGAAACGCTGACACCTTGTGCCATTATTTAGCAGGCTACAAGTTTTTAATAGAATAGCTTTTTGATGATATTATGACTGGTCTCGCAACACGCCACTAGACGGCAACAAGGCTACAATGAATAATTACGGAAGCATATTGGTCTAATAAATTCTCACGCTTGTCAAGCAGATTTGTGATCACAATCTAATAATATTTGATTATGCATGCTGCGTTGTCAATTTTATTTTTCTTAATAAATACTTGCCAAAGTCAGGAAAATTTTTTTTTGCACCTAAAGCAAAAATCTTAGCGAAAGTTTATAATTTAACTAGTGTGTTCCAGCGGCTTCGCCTGCATGAAACTATTAAGCGTATATAACAAAATTTATCAAAATTGGTTTAGCGGTTCAGGCGAGTAAATGTCACTTATACAATGTGTCCGGACTTGTAGTAATAAATCTTAAAGGCCGTAAAATACACTTAATTTAATCGATAAAAACAGCCCATATAAGAGGTTACAAATCCCATATTTTTTTATTGCATTTCCTAAAATTCAGCTAAAATTATAAACCAAAAATGCAGTAATTCTTAGGCAATAATAAAATTAATACTAATTGGCTTTTTTTTGCTTTAATTCTTTTGTCTCTTTAAGTTTTTTTTTTGTGACTTTAAATTAAAGCTTTGTATTTGATGTTAATTAACTTGTTATTCAATTGTGTTTTTTTACTTGTTATTTATTGTGTTCTTTTAATTGTTTAATTTTTAATGTTTTTAACTTTATTTTCTACTTATTTTTAATTTTATTTTGATATTTGATGTTTATTTTTTATATTTTTTTTTGTTGTAGATTGCATGCAATTTTTTATGTTTTTTCAGTGGGAAATGTGGTTGGTGACATGTTTGGTCGATTTATTTTGTACCATTTGATATAAAATGGAATGTGCCACTGTTTGTTTCCCCCTTATAAATAAATAAACTCTTTATGTCAGGCGTTTTAATCGAAAAAAATAATTGTATTTTACGGCCTGAAGGATTTATTACTACAAGTCCGGACACAATATTTTCTACTACTAATACTACAACAAAACAAATTAGTAATTACCTACTTTTGAATAAACCCACACATAATCTGCCAGAAATAAAACAGCAGAAACAGGAACCTGCAGCGAATTGATAAAAAGGGGAATCATTGGAAACAAAGATGGGCGACTTGAAAAGAAGTACACAATGGACAAATTAGTGACAATGACGGTGCGTAAATATGGAATTTTTAAAAGAAATAATTGAGGCGTTAATTTTTTTCATCACAATGTCATTCTATTACAATTATGACGGCAGTAGTACGAGAGGCCACCGCTAATATTTACAGTTAAATTGTTTTTGATAAGACTTATTTTCATGAATTATACTTGATCCTAATCACACTAATATTATAAGGGCGAAAGTTTGTGTATATGTTTGTTACTTCTTTACGATAAAACGGCTGAACGGATCTAGATGAAATTTGGCGCAGAGATAGATTATAGCCAGGAATAGCACATAGAATACTTTTCATCCCGAGAATATGTTCCGTCGGGATAATTTTCGACATTCACGCGGGCGAAGCCGCTGGCAGGAGCTAGTAGTAGGATTAATTACTGTAGAGTTGCCTGGCAATATCTAGCCGTAAATAGTTTTTTTTTTATTTTTGTTTTTTAAACATTACTTTATGCTAAGATTTTTTTCTGTCCCGTGGGCGCACTTTCACCATAAGCCAGTTCTCAGTTAGTCGTAATTTATGGGTTGCCATATGTAAACAGGTAAACTTTCCAGTTTCCGCAATCTATGGGTTTCCACCCATAGATTGCGGCTAATTGATAGCTGGCATCCTTTCTTTTTCTTTTCTACGTCATTTTCTTTCAAATGACGTTCGATTCCCTTTAAAAACTTATATATCTAGGTTACATAGGACATGAATTAATAGCACATTATGGTACAGGTGTGTAATGTTGGTGATTACCGCTGAGGCGCCATTGAGACCCGAGCCGTCAGGTGAGGGTCCCGAGGACGGTAATCATCAATACACACGTGTACCATACTACGTTTCAACACACTTGTGAAGAAACTATACTAAAAATCATATTATTTAGTAGATAAAAAGTTTATTTAGACAAACAACTAGTAAATGTGCAGTTAGTAAAATTATAATTAACTGTTTTTGGTAGCATAACGGTCTCATCAGATGGATTATTTACTGAAATACTTTCATGTTGTATTGTTATATGAGATGGTTCATTATTCGTGTAGGTAGGTGAAATCCAATCATTTGATGTACTTGGTGTTTCGCCAGTACGACGCGCCTCAGAATCAAATCTCATTCTTTTTGTGATTTTTGCACAAATTTCCTTCTTGTTTAATAAGGAATCTTCTACGTATGATTCTGCTACATTGTTAGATAGCCACCCCACCATGAGGCTTCAAAGTTATATCAGCCAGCAATGTAGCTGAAGTTCTTCTGAAACTATGTCTAGTGTAGCTCTCAGCATCTAAAACCTTAGCGATTTATTTAGGCGTAGAACCAAATTTATTTATACCTATAGGTATAGGCTGACAGGTACATTTACCATTCTGGTAATTTAAAAAAAAACGGTCATTATTTGCTTTTGCTGAACGCAAACTTTCATACTTCTTAACAATTTCATTGAATGGACCGTGTATGGTGAATGACTTCGGTATTTTATTTTTCGTGATAGGTATTTTCACTAAAAGCATCTGGCCATGGTTCTCTACGTCTTTTAAAGTTATATTTGTAAATTTTTGTATCCTACAAGCACCAGTTACTCCAAATATTGAACCAACCTGGAAACAAGAATTAAGTTCAACACACAACACAGGCTGAAGTCGCGTAGATATTTAAAAATATTTTAACTAACCCTAGTAGCCAGATATTGGTTATCTGGAGCATCTTTTATAAATTTTTCAATATCGTCTGACGATAAACCCTTTGATTTCTTGCTTTTAAATCCATCGGATAGTCTCTTTAGATAAGCTAACAAATTAGAGTATGTTTTAAGTCCAATCCATTCTTTGTTCGGACTGTACTTTTTTTTCTTTTGCAGAAATATGTCTGCAGCTAGGCTGACCATACAGCGTGGTGCCACGATGATGTCGTGTGTCTTCGTCTCGGTTTATATGCCTGAGGCGGAGGCACCTCCCCCGCATGACCTGATCCACCTCGTAACGCACTGTGAAGCCAGAGGTGAGGAGGTCATCATCGGGACCGACGCGAATGCACATCACCCGCTGTGGGGAATGGACACACAGAATGAAAGGGGTAAGGCTTTAGTAGAATACTTGTTCACAACTAACCTTTCCCTACTAAACACAGGCACGGAACCGACGTTTGTAACCAGCCGCAGTCGGACGATTACAGACCTGACCTTGGAGACAGAAGGCGCAGCGGAAAGCATCTCTGGGTGGCAGATCTCCAGTGATGCCTCCTGCTCGGACCACAGATGGATCCGCAACGACATGCAGAGATCTGCGTTGCACCAACACCACCTAGGCGTAACCCGCGCAACACAGACAAAGCTGTCTACACACGCAACCTCACCTCCAAGCGTCCGCCCATATGCGAGGAGTTGGCTTATGTGAACACGACGCAGATAGATACGCAGGTAAACCAACTTACCGAATCTATGGTATGAAGCTACCACACTGTCTGCCCAGAAACTACTCCACGCAAAACACCGGGCAAACAACCCTGGTGGGGTAAAGATCTGGAATGCATGTGTGGTAAGGTAAGTAAGGCCCTGAATAGAGCCATGAACACATGCGCGGATGAGGACTGGGACGCCTACTACGCAGCCAAATCCAGCTACAAAAAAATGCATCAGATTCGGGCGTACCACGGGATGGCGTAAGCACTGTGGGAACATTGCATCTTCCCAACAAGCAAACAGGGTGAGGAAAATACTGGCACAACAGAGTACCTGAGCCTGTAACACTCCGTAAACCTGATAACATACTCACCACGTCGTCTGAAGAAACAAGACGCGTCATAGTAGAAACACACTTTCCAGGGAGCGTCTTCGTACAGGTAACCGACTGGCAAGATACTTTCCAACCACCAACAAGCGAGAATTGGCACTATGCAAGAGGGATGATCACATTGGAGAAACTCCAATGGGCCGTCCGAAGCTTTCATGCTTTCAAGGCGCCCGGTTCAAACGGGGTGTTCCCTGCGCTACTCCAATGAGGTAGTATGCCTGTAGTAGAAAGACTGGTGCCACTATTGAGAGCGTGCCTGGCCTTTAGACACGTCCCCAAAGGATGGAGGGCAGTGAAAGCAATATTTATCCCAAAACCAGGTAAGAGTGATTATACAAACGCTTAGTCCTACAGACCCAGCAGCCTGACCTCGTTCTTGCTAAAGACCATGGAAAGACTGTGTGAAAGGGAGCTTCGAGACGGCGCTCTAATAACATTACCATTACATGGTAACCAACACGCTTACAGCTCGAGTAAGTCTACTGAATCCGCTCTTCACTTGGTGGTAAGCCAAATAGAGGTAGCAATTCATCAGAAAGGTACCTGCCTGGGCACATTCATAGACATCGAAGGGGCTTTCGACAAGACAAATTTCTCCAGCATCGGTGCTGCCCTTTCCAAACATGGCGTAGAGCAGGTGCTGATTGACTAGATTTCTAATATGCTCAGCAAACGAGCGGTTCGTCTAGAAGGAGAGCAGCAGCAGGCCTTGATAGCCAGGGGCTGCCCACAAGCATGGGTGCTTTCCCCCCTTCTATGGAATCTGGTAATAAACGATCTCATCACCAGACTAAACGAACACCGTTATTATACAATAGGTTATGCAGACGACCTCGCAATCGCGTACCTGGGAAGGTGACTGGTACAATTTGCAACCTTACTTAGCAAGCACTACGTATAGTGGAGCGATGGTGCAGGGAGTATGAACTATCAGTAAACCCCACTAAAACTGAATTGGTAATGTTCACCCAGTAAAGGGCACTAGGCCCCCTTCCGCCTGCCTAAGCTGTTCGATACAGAGCTCCAGCTTTCCAACGAGGTCAAGTATTTGGTAGTCATTATTGACAGTAAGTTGAACTGGAGCAGCCATTTAGACAATAAGTTAGACAGGGCCTGTATCACCTTCTGGCAATGCAGGAAAATGATAGGTAAAAAGTGGGGCCTATCCCTTAAGATTATACTCTGGCTGTACAGCGCGGTGATTTGGCCCATGATCACCTATGGGGCCATAGTTTGGTGGCCTTGCACTAAACTAACTACAGCCGTGAACAAGCTACAGCGTATGCAGAGACTGGCCTGCATGGCGACAACGGGCTGCATGAGGACTACGCCGACCGCAGCGCTCGAGGCTATGCTGGGACTGACGCTGAGGCGTCTAAAGACACTGTCTCTGGGGTAAGAGAGAGACTCAACACACCGCTCTACTAGAGGGTCTCCACCACGAAATCCCACTAACTAGAGCCATTAATGACCGGATACCCAAGAAAAACATTTTTGATAAAAAAATACAGAATCCAGTTATACGAGGATAACCGCTGCGAGGGGCTACGCCCCGATGAACTGCGGATCTTCACAGACGGATCCAAAACAAGTACAGGCACGGGTGCAGGAGTTTTTTCGGAGGACCTAAATATCCGCATAGCCACACCACTGGGGATCCACAACACGGTGTTCCAGGCCGAATGCTTGGGCATTTCCATGGCGGCCTCTGCGGTCCTGACTAGGGAGGTAAAGGACTTCCTTATACGTATACTTTCGGACAGAATGGCCATCCTGCAAGCACTTAAAAGCCACACGGTCAACTCAGGGCTGATTTACAAGTGTCATCGGCGCCTGAACCAGGTCGGTATGCACAATAAAGTAACCATTCAATGGATCAAAGGACACAGCGACTCCCGAGGGAACGACGCTGCGGATGAGCTAGCCCGAAAGGGCTCAAATATGGCACCGGTGGGCCCGGAGCCCATAGTGCCATTACCTTTCGGGTACACAGCAAGCTAAGGATGGATCATAGCAAATGTAGGCAGGCCAAAGAGGCACTACCCTTCATTGAAGGCCGTTTCACAAAAAGGTCCTACGACTAACAGTTGCGTGCAGTCACAACCGTAACCACTGGACATGGGCCCTTTAATAAGCACCTCTTTGTCATAGGTATCACGGAGAGCCCACTCTGCAGAGCTTGCATGGTGGAGGAAGAGACGGCAGCACACCTACTCCTAAGCTGCCCTGTAATCGCAGGCTACAGGGCCAAATACTTCGGCAACTCAGGTACCCTGCAGGAGATAGTCGGCAGCACCAGGACGCTGCTGGCCTTTCTCGAGGAGCTGGAGCGGATCGAAAGTGAATCACTTCGATTAAAATTTCAGGATTTTATGGCAAAAAATGAAGCATAGACGGAAACCGTATATGAATTAACTTTTAATTTATGAGTAAATACTGAAAAAAAATGTAAAATCATTTAATTTGTGTTTATAAACTTGACGTTAGTAGTCTGAGAAAGCGCCCATGATGTTCATAACACATCGGCAACGATTCGGCATGCTCAGAACAAGGTTGTCAATGTCTTGCTGCGGAATATTGTCCCATGTCCTTCTGAGGTGCGCAAAAAGTTGATCTTCTGTAGCCAGATTTTCAGGAACTTCCTTCAGAGCTCTTTTTTGCAGCATATCCCACGCATGCTCAATGGGATTTAGATCTGGCGATTGAGCAGGCCAGTCTAAGGCCCTAAAATTGTGTGTATGTAACCAAGCTGCTACCGTTCTCGCCGTGTGTGCCCGGGCATTGTCGTGCATGAGCAGGAAATCTTGCCCCATTTGTGTTCTGTGGGGCAAGATTACGGGCCCCAGCACCTGTTGGACGTATCGTTCTGCCGTCATATTGCCCCGCACCCAAACGAGATCCGTCCGTCCTCCAAGACGAATTCCTGCCCAAACCATAATTGTTCCTCCTTGGTATGGGTGAACTTCCTGGGGGTTCTGAAGACGGCTCCATCGTCCAGGAACTCGCCATACACGCGTCCTTCGTGAATCTGGATGGAAGCCGAACCTGGATTCATCCGTGAACAGCACATTGGACCATTGCTCACGGCCCCAGTCCACGTGGTTCCGAACCCATTCTAATCGTCGTCCACGATTGCCTCTCCGTAAAGGTGGGACCCGGAGTGGTCTACGAGAGCGTAGATTGCTTTCATGTAGTCGCCTTCTTACAGTTTGGTCACTCATAAGCACTTGGTGTTCCACTCGCAGCCTTTGGACCAATTGAGTCGCCGTTGCATTTGGTTGAGCTCGCGCAGTAATTTGCAAAAATCGGTCTTGTCTGGGGGTAGTGATGCGACTTGGCCCCCGGTGCCTCTCCGCTACTTCACCTGTGGCACGATAGCGTGTCCACAATCTTGAAATTACATTTTGGTGAGTCCCTATGGCCTCAGCAATATTACGCTGAACAGACCCAGCTTCCAGCATTCCCACAACTCGTAACATCTCCGCCCTCGTCAAATGTTGGCGTTGCATGGCTAAAATACCTCAATTTTAACTTTATCTTGCGTTTAAAAATGAAAAAAAACTGTAACTAAACGTAATTCGTATTGTTTTCTAAATTTCGCACAAATGAAAATTCCCTCTCCTACACATCAAGACATTTATATGCCACCGAATCAAAAGAATTTTCAAAAATTTGAATTTAAAATTAGTCTGAGATAAATTACAAACAAATCGGTGTATAAAAGATTCCAAATGCGGCCAGTACTTTTCGAGTTATTTAATTGAGTATGAAATATCCCTAGACCGTGTTGATGTGGTATTTAAATACGAAGTTGCATGAAATGAGCAAGCAATAGGTACATTAATTTATTTGTGCTTTTAAGCATATTTAAAAGCCAGACAAGTTAAAGTTCAGGTAAACGGCGTAAACTCACTAGGGTCTGAAATGGCAATGGGTGTTCCTCAAGGCTCGATAGTGGGTCCATTCCTCTTTTTAGTTTATATTAACGATTTACCCCAATTACTACTAAATCAACCGAAGATGGTGTTGTTTGCAGATGACACTTCTTTAATATTTAAAATAGATCGGCGGTCACAAAATCTTGATGATGTGAATAACTCTACTCATCAGGTCCAAAATTGGTTTATGGCAAACAATTTGGTACTAAATGAAAAAAAAACAAATGTATTCGATTCACATTGCCGAATGTTAGAAGTACCGAATGCGACATCTTATTGAATGGCGAAAAGCTGGACTTTGTAAATCAAACAGTTTTAATGAGAATCAATCTAGACGACAAATTGCAATGGGATCCTCACATAACATCTCTTGCGGGTTGGCTAAGCTCAGCCGCTTATGCTGTTAGAAAGATAAGACAGTTAACGGATGTAGAAACCGCGCGTTTGGTCTATTTTAGTTACTTTCACAGCATTATGTCATACGGTGTTTTACCGTGGGGTCGAGCGGCTGACATTAAATCCATATTTATATTGCAAAAGAGAGCTGTCACAGCCATATATTATATAAGTTATGTCACCGAGAATATCTTAGGGAACTATTTAAAAAGAATAATATTATGAAAGTTTCTTGCCAATTCATTTACGAAAATATTATGTATTTAAGGAAAAATATACATCGCTTTAGTAAAGTCTGTGATAGACTCAATTGTAATACGAGAAATAAAGATAAGTTAGACCAACCATCTTATAGACTAGCTAAAGTACACTCATCTTTCAAGGGGTACTGTGTTAAATTCTATAACAAAATACCTTGTGATATATTAAAACTAAATGAAAGTAAATTTAAAACTTTAGTTAAAAGCACATCTTGTAAACAAGCATATTACAAATTAGATGATTATATTCAAGATAAGAATGCTTGAAAACATGCTGGTCCTGCTCCATAGGGTAATCTTTAGTGTAGACAAAATCAAATTTGTTAATTTATATTCATAGTCAATATTAATTTTTTTTTTCAAGAAATTAACTCACACACCGTTCCGTTGTTGTTGAATTAGGTATTTTATCTATGTTTGCAATATTTGTAAGTATGTGAAAACCATGTTCCTATTTATAAAATTAATGAATTTACCTGTTAATACTTTATACCTGTACGTAGTATAGTGTGTAGTGCTTTTCTGAGTGCATGGTCTTCACATATATAAATTTATTAATGTTTATACTTATGTAAATATTGTAAGACACCTATTTTTTTTAAAGATTAAGTATGGAGTATCTTGTGCATTCTTCTCCATAACAAGCTACTTTTTCGAATGCACGGTAGAATCAACTTTTATTACTTGTAAATTTTAATTTGTGTATGACGTCCAAAAGTGCTGCTTTTTGGCCTAGTTGAACAAATATATTTGACTTTGACTTTGAGCACGATCTTTTTGTATCGAAACTTTTTTAAGAACAAAGCAACTGAACCAATAAAAAATCCTTTATAACTCACTTGTGAATAATCGCAATGAAAAAGTCACAGTTTGATGACAGGTATCATTATGTGCCTAATTGCGGTGAAATTAGAGCAAATTTATAAGCAAGTGTGTTGAAAAATTTATTTAATTAAGGTAATTAATTGCGGCTGGATATTGCCAAGCAATCCTGCAGCAATTTATTCTACTATCAAGTTTAATTTATAAAAATTAAGTTTTTGTCGGTGGGATCTTAGGCTACAGGGAGCTACATAAAATACATTTTGCGCTTCATTCATTCATTGTTTCAAAAGGAAACGAAACGAACTGATTTCATTAGTGTATCTCTTTAGTTAATGAGCTGGAAGTTAGTAAGCCAATTTAGATTAATTATTTGTTGAGATATTTCTAAGTTACTTATACATGAAGGATAAGTAAGCACCTGCTTTTAGCTACGTCTAGCAAAGGTACCTATGGTTTATTTATTATACTTAGTAACATTGACATGCTTTCTACCGAAAGACAAGATCATTCATGAAAACCATTTGTTCAAATGCTGGTCAGTTAGAACTAAAGTTCGATGCAGCTTTGAACATTATTTATGCTGTTTAATCAAACTACTAAAACATGGAGCGCTAGATCGCGTATAGAGTTTACTTTGCTTGCGATCAAAACGTCGTGTAAGCGCCATGGATTTCATGGCGCGTTTACGCGTTTCGTTCAGCATAGTGTAAGGTGTACGGATTGCAGTACAGTTCAGTCGAACAGAGTGAGTGTTCGGATCGCCAAATCGAGTACGAGTATATATATGTCAGAAATAGGAGGGATATCTTCAATATGCCCTCAATCTTGTGGGCTTAATGTGGGTAATGCATGCGCAAAGCAGGTAACTTATGCTGTTTTATAGATGGCCCTTGGTCCAATTAACAAAGCAGTGCAATTAGCCACCAGTCGTTTCGCTTTCCCTCAACAAAAACACACTTTTCAATTTCATACATTCCACCAGGCAAATACTTCTTAACTTTTTTCGTCACAACAACTCCAAGACGCGCGCCCCTGCGTAATATGCGATACCACTATGCAAACAACCAATGGCAAACGACCCCACTCTTAGGCGGCCATTATCTATATTATGAATCAGAAGCTAAATGTTGCCAATTAAACAAAACTGAATGATTAAGTTAAAGGTGATTCGTCCGCAGCCTTGTCATTAAGCTCTACTCCTCTGACATATATATCGATGGTTGGGAAGATAATAATGGCAATGGGCAAAGCAGCTCAATCTGCCAACTATGTTGGGGTCGGCTGCCAGTCTTACCGTGTACAGCTGAGTACAAGTATTATACATAGAGTGATTAAAAGCAGCAACCTATTCTACTCTTTAGTGCCTCTCTCTAGGTGAAGTGAAGATCTTGTTAGGGCTGGGGGAATCCGCTGGATGCGACACGAACAGGACGACACTTGGGGGAGGCCTATGTTCAGCAGTGGACGTATGTAGGCTGAAATGATGATGCTGGTGATGATGACTAAAAGCAGCAGCTATCACTGAAAACTTCTGCATGATCACATAGCGTGTAAAAAGTTCTAAAGTCAAGTTTCCCTAATTAAATTCATCTACTACAATTAATAGAACTAAATTAACTCACAAGATCTTTCAATATGATTTAGTTAATAATCCAACACAACTAAGATATTGGTTCTAATGTTTCATGAAAACCGTCGTTTGCGCATTGTACAGACGTTTAGTCTAGACAATATACTCGTAATAATATCACTTTACGTCTGAATTGGATATATTATGTGGCACTAAATAGCCCTCTACAGCAAAATAGGAAATTGTCATGCATGCCTTTAATGTAAGCCTACTCATAATATGTCACACTAGAGTGGATATAATATTCAGTGTTTAGCTACTGTAAATTACCACGATATACATTTTTTCAGATGAAGAAAAAAATGGTGATAGCATGAAAAAAATGGTGATAGCATGATAAAAATACCACAGATATAAGTCTAACTAGATGACGTGATTATATGTACATTGCGTGCCAAAAAACAATGTAAAAGTACGATAAATGCGAGCTTTTCATTTAGCAATATCGGCACCGGAAATCCACCGAAATCCAGAAAAAATCCTTTTTGGAGGCATGCGGAACAGGGTGTGAAGTCCCACAAACCTCATTCATAGAAAAGGGAGGATCCTCCGACCAGACGGGTGTTGTGTCTTATCAGGGGAACTGCCCAACGGTTATTGTCGGACTGTTGTATGTATTAAATCGCGCCGAAAACTTTGCTTTCGCGATGCAGGATTTGTGTGACGTCATGTCATTAGTTCGCATGTGGTGGCATTGGTGCCGCTACATCACTCCCCTCCGGAGACCGGAGCTCGATAGCAGGTTGAGTCGTCCGTACATCATGTGCTGCATTCCTGGCCAGTGGAAGGTTGGTTCCCGTGAGTCGGAACCGGAAGTCGCAGAGCTCGCGGTGAGTCGGAACTGTATGCGGTTGTGCCCCAGTGATTCGGGGTGATGATGCCCCAGTGAGTCGGGTCAGTGCTGCTGGCTCCAGTGGGTCGGAGCGGTGATGATAGAAGCTGGGGGTGTTGACCAGTAATGCGCGTACGCTGCATGCTGGTGGTCAGGATACCCCCGTAGATGCTGTGGATACTGACTCGCTGCTTGAAAGCTTGAGGAAGTGATGATTACGTCACGATGAAATAGCTCTGCACAAAGGCTGCGCTGATGTTTATGTTTGAGGGTCACCAGTTTGGAAGCATGCGGATCAGGGTGTAAAGTTCCACAAACCTCCATTGAAAAAGGAGCATCCTCGACCAGACGGGACGTCATTTTTTTTTTGGGACAATCCCACCGCACTATTCCCAAACCACTGCAACTCCTGAAAGCCAGAATCAACGACCACCAGAAAAGCGCCGAGGCAATGAAGCTCGACGAAGTCCTGGAGAATGAATTTAACTGTCTTGGATCCCGCAACGAAATTAATCAGAAAAGAAAATGGAGGAGTAAGAAAAATACAAATTTTCACTTCCCTCCATATCAAGCAGGAGACAGAACAAACAAGACCAATAGGCACAAAGGGTCGTTTACAACTGGGATAAGCCCAGTTGCCTAGCACCACGGATAAAAAAATTGCATTAATATTAATGGGTCCTAACATTGTGAGCTGTTATATTTGATTCCAATATGTATGGCAAAAGCGCTTGAACGCACGGAAATTTGTTCTAGTTTCCACAAGGTCCGTATAGTAAACAGCTCCTGATACAGCCTGTACATTATTCAACATAGTTTCATTCTGCCAAAGAATACACTCCCATAAGATATGATGTGCAGATTGTAGAACACTGACATAATGGCGAGGCAACAAGCTTGAAGGAAAATAATTTACTTTTAAAGTTACCATGCCCTGTGAGAAATTGGGCAACACAGTGATCCACCTCCAGCCACGTCCTGGCCAGCCGCACGCGGCGGTGGAGGTGTCGGCCCTTGATGGAATTATCCCACCTACATTGCCATTCGGATAAAAGTTCCTCCCAGACGTCAATATGTGGTTTAAATAATCTAGAGATTTTGGCACGGTCACTCCGCTTTAAAAAGTCCGCGTCCATGGTCTCTTTTGCGGAATAGTACATTGCAGCACGTCGCTGCACTTCAAGGTCGACCGGAAGTACGCCAGCAAGTACCGGTAAGGCCTCAGTACTAACCGTCCTGTATGCTTTGCATAAGAATATCAAAGCCAAACGCTGACTCTGAAGTAATTTACGTCGTACCGCCCCTATTTTGGCCCTATCAGCCCAAACAGGCGCCCCATAGCAGATACAACCCAAGTAAGTAGCCCCATAAATAGTATTTAAAGTCAAAAAAGACAGACCCCACGTAGATTTAGATATTCTCGTTAAGGCATAGAAGTTCTTTTTTGCTTTTTCACCGACGATTTTAATATGATCTATAAATGCAAAATTCCTTTCTAACACTAGACCAAGATAGCACACGGACTGCTTCCTTTTTACCGGAACGTTATTAAATTTAATAGTAGGACACGATTTAAGATTACCTTTCAAAATGAGCTGATAAGTTTTATGCGGAGCAAAGGTCAGGCGGTTACGATCGCCCCACTGAGATATTAATCGTAGGCAAGTGTCAGCCAAGTTCTCGAGTCCAGCTCGAGTACTTGATTGAATGAGCAGAAGACCGTCGTCCGCGTAACCGGTTAATGAACAGCCACTTGGAAGCGGAATCGCGAGGAAATCATCAAAGCCTAAATTCCATAAAGGTGGACCAATAACCGAACCCTGAGGACATCCCATGGTGAGAGACTTCGACATGGAATGATAGCCGAGTTTGAGTTTCGCGGAACCATTTAAAAAGTAAGAGTAAACTAAATTGTATATATTTCTATAGCAGCCTCGAGTTTTCATTTTAAGTAATAGCATTGGCCACCATGCGTTATCAAAAGCCCCAGAAATATCTAGAAAAATGCCAATTACATACTTATGTTCAGATGTATTAACTATTTTCCGAACATTAAGGGCCGCGTCTACGGTAGATTTTCCAATAGTGAAACCGAATTGATTATTATGTAATTTTGGTCCGTCCGGTAGCAACCGTGGAACGATAAGGCGCTCCAGGAGTTTTCCCAAAGATGGAAGTAATGTTATAGGCCGGTACGACTTCGGGTCGTCCGGGGGTTTGTCACCACTTTTCGGGATTATTCGTATAAAGCCGTGTCGCCAAATACGAGGAAATACGCCCTCCGCAATACAACGGTTGTAAACGGTTAAAATCGCATCACCGGCTGTTTTACACGCTTCTATAATCATCCGATTAGATATTTTATCTTCACCTTGTTGAGTGGTAACCTCTTGACAACGTTAATAAATTCGTCAGTAGATGGAAGGTCTGACGCTGGTGATTCAGGTGGTACAGCTGCCCACGCTCTGATCTGTTGATGGTATTCGTTGTCATTAGCTAGTAAGTCATTAGGTATAAGAGTATTCAGCAAAACTTTAGTTGTTTCCTCAATACCGGTAGTGTGTTTATTATTTACTTTAATATTCTGAACAAACGCGAGGTCGACTGATCGATTGGCTTTAAACTCATAATATAAAGGAGACCACGGACCTTCTTTATCTAATTTTTCTACTACTTTACGCAATAAATTACCCTTTGATTTTTCCACCGATGCTCTGTAGCGGGACCTGGCAACTCTAAACGTATTTAACGCAATGGAAAGAGGGTCACCGGTAACCTTACGTTTTTTAAGCTTGTTAAGATGTTTACGCGCCCGGCGATAATTTTTACGCTGTTCAGTTAGGTAGTCACACCACCAATCACATCTACGTATATTGGTATAAATTGGTGAAGTCTTTGGCGTGAGACACAACAAGCGAGCTAAAGAATTCCCAATTCGCACCCTTACATTTATACCTAAAGTTACCAATGACATGTGACGTACCCTGAGTAAAAACTGGAACAAATTCGTACACGATCAAACGATGATCACTAAAAGACGCGTCCGGTAGGACACGCCACCTATCCAAGCGTACGTCTGAACTAGAAAGTGTGACGTCAATACAAGTTTCGCCCATTTGGCTGGCGTCGTTCATAATCCGTAGACCGAACTTTGCCATACCAGAGTGATGATGACGCATTAACATCAGCGCCAACGATAACTTTGCAGCCCGCGAGCGACTGCAAGACGTGACGGAGGTTATGTATATGAGGAGCAACAGGGTCTGAATATTGAAAGTAGCAGCTCACAACGTAAACTTTAAAAGAAGACGATGAGACCTCCGCAACGGCACAATGGGGTGCCATAAGATTACGCAAAGACGTTACTGTGAAGTTAGAAGAATGCGCCACGTAAATTCCAGCTCGTGCTTTGCCATCCAACTGTACTACTTTGTGACGTAAACGCGCGTTTTGATATTGTGATTGAACAAGCACGATATCTAAGTTATAATCGATAATTAGTTTGTCCAGTTCAGAAGTCGCTACCCTATCGTTGTGAAGATTTAATTGTCCTATGGTTAATCTATCCATTATTTTAGTAGTTGGTGTTGAGGATAAGTTGTTCGAGTTTAAGTTTATAAGTGGCACACCCATCTGATCCACATCGATGGTCAGACGGTTTCTTAAAGCATTTACACGCCACGCAAGACGGTATATAATTTAAATTGTCTTTATGCGGACAGTCTTTGGTTTCATGTGTCTCAGAGCAATTAGCGCAGGTAGGTGAATTAATAGTGCAGTGTTTCTTAACATGACCGAACTGTTGACAATGTGCACAACGTACTACATCGACATCATCAATGAAACGGCAAGTCGCTCAATCAATAAACAATTTGTCCTTGGTCGAGACTAAATGTTTCCGGACCGCGGACTCGAGTTCAATGCCTATCCATATCCGACCGTTGTCTAACGAACGCCTACGTATGATTTTTGTTGATTTTATAAATTCGTCTTCTTTTAATGACAACTCGTCTTTAATGTTTTGACAGTACAACGCATGAAAAAAGGCACTGACCTTCATTGAGGATGGGACGTCTTTAACTAAAATACGAGGCTTACGGCCTTTTGGTTTTTCAAGTCGCAAGCCAGCGGACTTAATGGCATCGACCGATTGCAACTTTTTGATTTGTAAATCGTTAGCGACACGTAACACGACGCCAGACTTCGCAGCCTTCTTGACACCAACAATTTGGAAGCCGTCACTAGGATCTATTGCTTTCATGAGCGCTTGTTTAGTCGCGGAAGAAGTTGCGAAATCAGTTGAACGCTCATCAGTGGGATAGGCCACAAGACACGGGAGTTTGGCACGGGCATTCACTTGTGGAACTACTTTAGGTAAACGAAGTTTTAATTTGTCAGCATATGAGGCATTATTGACATCAGACTTGGCAATATCGACACCGGTATTATGTTTTATTTTATCTAATTCGCGTTCCGTATTGGCCAACTTAGTCTCGGTTGCGGATGATTTTATGGCTAGCAATGATACAATAGTGAGTGATTATGCGCTGAGTCATTTCCATAATTGCGGATTTATTTGCAACATTAATGCGGGACCCTTGGTCATTGACAAGATCGTTAATTTAAGACAGGTACGCAGACGCCTGAGTAACCAAATCACAATAGTCGTCATTGCTTACATTAGTAATATTTAATATCGGCGAAGACCAACGGGACGTCATGTCGTTAGTTGGTAAGTGGCGGCGTTGATGCCACTACACCTTTTTATGCCATATTGAGCTGTAAAGACTGTATAGAAAAGTTGGCCGAGGCATTGACAATGTTTTCTTTCATTGATAAGTAATTTTTTTTTTAAATTTTTGTGAAAAAGTGGCACGCTTGTTTTTTATACCGGTGGAGGGACTTGAGTTATCTAGTTAGATTTATGTCCGTGCAAAATACGTACGAGTTAAAATCATAACTCTCCCTAAGGCTTCGCCATAATAATAATATAATATAAGCCTCTCTATCCTAAATTTCGATTCTTTGTTCAGTCGTAGTTCTTTCCAGTTCTTTTTAAAGTCTCAATTCAGTGTGCCTCCGGGCAAAGGCCTCCTCTAACATTTTCCACTGTTTTCTGTCTCTAGCGAATCTTTTCTAATTAGGACCTGCTGTCAATTTTAGTTTGTCCTCCCATCTCTTTCTCTGTCTTCCTCTGTTCCTTTTTCCACCTCTATGATACCAGTCAGTCACAATTATGCTCCATTTTTCTTGTGAGTTACGTAACATATAGCCTGTCCATCTCCACTTCAGTTGGTCTATCTTGGCAAGCACATCTGTTATTTTAGTCTTTGCTCTGATGAAGGTGTTTCGTTGTCTGTCTATTTTCTTGATACCTAACATGCTTCTTTCCATAGCTCTTTGGCAATGCTCCAACATATCTCTATGGCGTTTTGAAAGTGACCATGTTTCACATCCATATGTGATGCAAGGGAGGATGCAGGTGTTGTAGACTTTCCGTTTGATACCCATACTGAGGTCATTAGATTTCACCACTTCCTTCATTGACCAGTACCTTTTCCAGCCGTTTGCTTTTCGTATGTTTATTACCCTGGTAGTCTGGTCTTTATGGGAGATGTTCTGGCTCAGGTACATGTGTTCTTCCACATATTCAATAAGTTGGTTATCAATTGCTATTTGAACTGGTTTGGAGTTTGTTAGTAATTTGGTTTTATCTGTGTTTAACGATAATCCATTTTTTTTGCTATCATTGCTAAGGTCTTTGATCATTTTCTCCAGTTTATGTGGTTCTTCTTCGAACAAGACAATGTCTTCAGCAAACCTGAGGTGGTTCAGTTTCCTTCCATCTATGTTAAGTCCTAGTAAGCCCAATTCAGCCTTCGGAAAACATTTTCCAAAACGGCGGCAAATAGTTTTGGAGACAGTGGGTCGCCTTGTCTAACTCCTCTTTTGATTTTAAATTCTTCGCCTAATGTTTCAAGTTGTATTCTTGCGTTAGTGTTGGAATAGATGGTTTTGATAAGGTTGATGTAGACCGCACTGATTCCTTGAGTTGCCAGGCTCTCCCATATAGCTTCATGTTTTATGCTGTCGAAGGCTTTCGCGTTATCGACGAAGGCCATATACAAAGGCTTGTCATATTCGTTATATTTCTCTATTATTTATTTAGACTTCATGCACAAAAAAGGTACAAAGGCGGACTTAATGCCTTAGGCATTCTCTACCAGTCAACCAAGGGTGGTGAAGAGATAACAAGGCAGGTGCATTGTTTAAACAATTTAACAAGAAAAGAGTTGTTATTAACATACTAAAATAGGCAAATACACGTACATATATATTGAATATAATATATACTTATATAAAATATATATTTATGAAGTAACAGAGAAGAAGAAAGTGAGATGACTCTTCTTAGTTGTGCTGAAAATAAAACCGCAATTTCCGCTTGAATGCAAACCGACTTGTAGCCGTCCTGATCTCGAGAAGAAGTGCGTTCCAGAGAAGAATGGACTGAATATTGAAGGAAGAGTGAACAAAATCAGTAGTATGAGAAGGACAAAGCAAGAGGAGATTATTGGAAGAACGCAGATTCCGAGCATGTGAAGAACATAGATATTGGAATTTAGACATAAGATAGGAAGGAGGGGAGGGAGAATTGAGTAGGGTGAAAAGCGTGGTCAAAGCGCGTAAACTTGTTCTCTGGCGAATCGGCAACCATTTTAGCTCAGACCTGTAGTAGGTTAAATATGAATCTAATACAGTTGTTCAAGACCCTATCTAGCTTATCCAGTAAGACCGCGTTCAAGTCAAAGCAGCACACATCACCATAGTCAACCACTGGGAAAATTAAAGTCTGCACAAGCATAATCTTCGTTTTGGCTGGCAAAAACCTCCTCAAACGATACAAGGATCGCAAAATACCGCTGGCTCTCTGACTGACACTGGACACCTGGCTTTGCCAGCTAAGTGTCGAGTCAAGATGCAAACCGAGATCTTTTACACTAGGGCTAATGGGAATGACGGAACCATTGAAAATAATCGGGGGAATAGAGCCAACCGCCACTCTACGCATCATGCGCGGGCTTCCAATAATAATGGCCTGACATTTTGTGGGGTTCACGGACACCCCAAATCTGTCAGACCATTCACTGATAGCATTCAAGTCCCGGTTTACATCTCCTATAGCGTCAGATAAATCTTCGATCCGCGCCGCTGTATATAGTTGGAGATCATCGGCATAAAGATGATACGAACACCGAATACAGTGAGTTATAAAATTAATGAAAATGAAGAAAGAATACCGCCCTGTGGAACACCAGCATCCAGGTCACGCCAATTCGACGAAGTCTCATCGACACGAACCGACTGCTGACGTCCCCGAAGATAAGAGGAGAACCATTCCAGCGCCTCGGAAGAAACCATAAGATGGGAGAGGATAGATAGGAGAATATCGTGACTGACAGCGTTAAAGGCACTGGAGAAATCAATTAATACTAACACAGTGACCTTAGTATCCTCCATTGCTTCTCTAACGTCACCAGTCACTTTAAGGAGTGCGGTGGCAGTACTGTGGCCAGGTCTGAATCCAGACTGGAATGAGCTTATAAGATTGTTTCGGTAAATAAATGCCGAAAACTGACGGAGTACGTATGTACTCCCGTCGACAACCATGGAGCAGGTGGACGCCTAAGCTTTACTCTCTTTACAGGAGCGTGTCTGTCGTAGAAGGCAAGGATCGTCCGATTAAAAATACGCAGTTTGTCGTCAACCCCTATTGCCGCTGCAAGATCACCCCAATCAAGTTTCGAAGCATCCCGACGCAGCTGCTCAACATCCAAACGTGCAAAACAACGCATGTGCAGAACTTTAGGGAGAGGTTTAGGTGGTTTTAGGACAAATGAGAGGAAAATGAGGTCATGGTGGGAAAAGCCAGGTGCAGGACACTGACCATGAGAGGAAACAAGGGAAGGAGTGGCCGTAACGATTAAGTCGAGCCACGTGTCATCGCCTGAGGCATTGAGATGAGTGGGCTGCAGTAGAAGAACATGGAGACTAACGGACTCAATGATGTGAAGGAGTTTATGGAAACGAGGGGATGGATGACTAAGGTCTGTGTTAAAATCGCCCATGACAACACAATGAGCATACTCTGACCCTATCGATTCCAGTGCCAATTCAAGGTTGGAAAAGTAGTCAACAGTGGGCGGACAGTAGACTACACCAAGTAGGGTCCTGACACCTTTGACATATATTTCCAGAAAGAGGTACACAGCAGAAGCACTATAGGGTGACGGAGAAGATGCAATGATTTTGAAAGGGAAATCACTACGGAGATAGATGGCGACACCACCTCCTGTATTACTTGTTTGACAGTATGTATATGGTCGATTGTGGAAAAGTTCGTCCTAAAACCGGCTGGTTCTATTGGTTGGTTTTCGTCTAGTTTGATAGTCATTCGGTCTAGGATGACTTTGGAGAAAACTTTGTATATGTTAGACACCAAGCTAATTGGTCTGTAATTTCCTGTAACTTTTTTTGGACCCTTCAAGTGAATAAGTATTATGTGTGATGTTTCCCATTGTTCAGGAATGTGTCATGATGCCAAGATGTTGTTGAAAATTGTCTGTTTCTGTAGTTCTGCGTAGTACATATTAAACCCTGATTTATCAGCTTCCATTAATTTATTGTTGAGCGTTGTTAGGGGTGAGGTGTATGGTTGCCAGTTTTATGTTGGGGATCATATTCCGTTGAGCAAAGTACAATCTAGGTTTCTTAAGCTGTGATATTTTGAGTGATGCTCTTACCATTCTGTGGTTTGTGTTGAAATTAAGTTTTGATATGACTGATGTATCTATGAAAAGTTCTGGGTGTCTGCTGATAATGTAATCTATTTCGTTTCTATACTTTCCGTCTGGGGAGATCCAAGTCCATATTTTATTTATACTTTTCTTAAAAATGCTGTTTGTAAGAGTAAGGTTATGTTCCAGTAGATATTCTGCCAATCTATGGCCACTGACGCTCCTCTTGCCATGGCCAAAGCTTCCCAGCGTATGTTCGTCTTTGTTTATTTTAGTCCCGATTTGAGCATTGAAGTTACCCACCAGTATGATGATGTTGTTTAGGTACTTGTTTAGGACTTGTGATAACTCGTTGTAGAAAGATTTGTATTCCTTTTCATCTGCTTGTTCAGTTGGTGCATATATTTGAATTATCGTCCATATTTTTCTGAAGCTTGGTAGTTTGATGTGTAGTATGGCAATTCGATCTGGAACTCCTATGATGTCTTGGATATAGCTTCTCAGGTACAATCTGACTATGAATCCGACTCCTATCTGTCCTCCGGTTTCTCCTTTGTTGAATATCACATAGTCTGGGTGTTCTTCGATGGACCTGCTCTTCTCATTTCACTTAAACCTACTATATCCCAATTGAGATTCTTAAGTGCTTCCTCAAGCTCTATTAATGATTCGGGTGTCCTGAGAGTCCTAGTGTTTAATGATGCAAAGTATATCCTGTGGTGGGAGTGTTTGTTGTTGTTGTTGTTTATATTGTTGGATTTGTAGTTTTCGGTTTGTGGTGTGTTTGTATTAGTTTTTGTAAGTATTTTTCGGGGAACGTTCGTATGACCTTTCACGCATGTATTGAAATGCATCAATGCGTTGCACCTTTGGATATGACTGGGTGTTTGTCGAACTATTGGGGCTTGGCGTTTGTGACTCCCTTTTTCTTTTGTCACTCTCTCTTTTGTTCTGTAACGCTTTCTTTTCTTGTAGTTTCTCTCTGGCGAGGTCGTGTGTAATGTAGGTGTTGTCTTTCATATTTTGCTTGTGTTAAAATGCAAAATTAGTATTTTCTTGCTTAAGGAAGTAGAAGTGAGCAGGATAGGTCTGTTTTTGCCATCAGTTCTCCCCTTTATTCCTGATCTCTGCACTTTGTTTATTTCACTGCTTGTAATGTCAACATCTATTGTTTTTAGTGTTTCTTTCACAGTCGCTTCTAAGTTTTCGTATTTTTCATCTTTTTCTTCTGGAATTCCGTGCAGGATCACGTTATTCTTCCTGTTATTTAGCTGTAGTTGTTCGATCTTATTGTTGAGATTTTTAACTTCCGTTTTGAGTATTTCGTTTTCAGCTAGTATGAGCCCATAATAATATAATTTGTCGTCCACATTTTTTAACACCGTATCAGTTATATTTTCAGTTATTTGGCTTGTTTGGTTATCAAGTTCTATCTTCAATCGAGCAAATAAACATGACATTTCGGGTGACAGTTCTTGTTGTGTTGCCATTTTTCATTCCTGAATGGTTTTTATTAGGTTGAGAGTGTGTTTAACATGGGACAGAACGTGTATAGGAGACTTTATAATTCCGTGATGGTGGTACGTTAGGTCGCAGCGCTCGAAGTCTATAGTTGAAAAAAATTGACAGATAAACTCCAAATATCGTATTGGTTCTAAGTGATTTTAATGCACTATTCCACTTTTACTGATCTCACTAATTAGTTCCACTTTCACAATGATCTTAGGTCTATCTAGTTTAGCGCTTTAAATGGAGAAATCACTAAATTTGACACTTAAACTGAGATATTTTTGCAGAGGAGTCGTTAGTAGGTGATTCGTCAAGTATACCGGAAACGGAACTCAAGATATGGCTTTGCCATAGTCGGGTAAAAATCGGGCTTCCATTCAAAATATTTGTAGAAATATAATATTACGTAAGTCAAAAGTGAATAGTTTACTTCTAGGCAAACTCGCTCTATCGTCGAACACATCATCGCTTAAGGGAGGTTGTGGACAAGGGCAAGCAATAACAACAAAATAACATAATAGATCCAGTCAACCAAATAGCTAATAATGGTAAAATCTTTATTTCCAGACCTACAATTTTAATGTCACTATGTGTATTAACAAGACGAAGATATAAATAGATAATTGTAACTTAACAAATACAATTATAAACCGCTGACCCCCAAGCTAAGATTGACTTTGTGTGTGAAAGAGCTCTCTAAAGTTTTGTAGTTTAGTTTGTTTTTTATTAGTAGGGTACACTTCATTGATATTTCAAACAGGAAATATATTTATGACTCTCTTTGTTGCAGCACATAGCAGATCAATTTTTAACATGAACATGTAGCGGCACGAAAGAACGACCGCACCGAACTAATGACACGACCGCATACAGTTCCGACTCTTCGCGAAATCTGCGACTGCCGGTTCCAACTGACGAAAACCAACCTTCCACTGCACTGGCCTTGCACGCGTCAGAGCAGTGTTGTAGCAGGTTGAGTCGTCCGCACAGTGAGATGTACGGACGACTCAACCTGCTATTGACCTCCGGTCTCCGGAGGGGAGTTATGTAGCGGCACCAACGCCGCCACTTACAAACTAATGACATGACGTCACACAAATACTGCATCGCGAAAGCATAGTTTTTGACGCGATTAGAACACATACAACAGTCCGACAATAACCGTTGGGCAGTTGCCCGAACCAGACACAACACCTGTCTGGTCGGAGGAACCTCCCTTTTCTATGGTGGTTTATGGGACTTTACACCCTGTTCCGCATACCTCCAAAAACATATTATAAACAAAGCTTCCCATAATTCCTCTTATCACAAATATATGGACACCACGTAACAGTAATTAAACACAATAACAAGTATTTAATAAAGCCTCCTTGCCACCTAAATATAGGTAAATTAATATTATAGTGGGGAGCTGGCAGGGTTTTTGAGCAAGGATATTCAGGGCGAAAGAAAACTTAACGGCTGAGTAGGTGCGGCTTTCTGAGAGAATTATCATCATCATTTCAGCAAAAAACGTCCACTGCTGAAAAAAGGCCTTCCTCAAGTGTCGCCAACGACTTCCCGCCAGGCCGCCACCTTAACTAAGTCATCGGCCCGCCGCAAAGAATACCGAGAATATATCTGAAAAGTTTCAGACGGCCTACTTTCAGATTTCTAAAAAGGACACTGAACGCGTGCAGGACCGTTTATTTTCATTCGATCGGGTGCAAAGATAATATCTCACCAACTCAGCCATCAACTTTTTGCCATGCCATGATTATGCTTGCTCAAATACCCTGACAGCTCCCCCTCTAATATGAAAATGTTGTTGTTCATAAAGCTTATTAAATTGTGAACTTTGACGACGAGACTTCGGTTATAAGTCAAAATATTTGATACATAATCCTGTTATTGTAAATGTATAATTAAGCGGTATCGATTTAGGAACACGAAAATAGAACATTGTAGGTTATTTCAGGAAGGTTAAATGTGCTGATTAAATTTTTTTGGCACTTCTAAACTTAGCTAAATAGAAGAGAGAGAAAATGTTATAATTTATTTATTGTACAGTAAAATCATGTGCATCTGGATTGAGGGCCCATTTTTTAAATCCTTGCGAAACAAAATAAGACTTAAAGGAAAATTTGTTAAAAATAGTAAAAACATAAAGCAATGGGCCTAGAATTACTTAAACGTGAATTAAAACTGTTATGATTAAATTACTTGGGCCCTCCATCCAGACGCCTCTGTGAATTAGTTAAAATGAAATATTGACACAAAATTGTATTGTTAAAAAGTAAATAAGAATCGAATTTTACTTTAACGTCTGAACTGAGAGCCCAAAATTTTCAGCTTTATTGACTAGGCTCAACGTCATAGATTAAGATAATTAAAATAAGTTTTTTTAACTATTTTTTAATTAAAATGTCACAAATCGTCTGTTCTTCTAAATGCAACACTTTAAGAGAAAATTGATTTTTAATTTTTTATAGGAGAAAGTTTTGTAGGGTGCACACGATTTTGTTACTTTTTCGGACTGATCAGTATGTACCCTATATTTTTTTTTATTATTTACACGAACAATCGGTAACTATAACGACAGTATTTCTCTTCAAGTTTTATCATCTATCTACCACTGATCAATCTCGCCATCTTTCTTTCTCGATCTCCTTGTGATCTTCACTTGTTCGCGCCAAAAACTAGTGCTTAGTGTTAAGTCAAGTTAACATCTGTCAGTCATTCGAAACCAAATCTCTCTTTATAAGGAAATCTATAAGAGTGCTGACAAATTTATTAGTGCAGTAAATATTATTATTATCAGTACTTCTGTTTGGTGATATCGAAGTAAGTAGGTAGCTACCCAGATCACTTTAATATTGCTTATTTCATTTGAAGAATAACATGTTTGCATTTTTTATATGTTAATAATTAAGATAATATGCACTACGTACAGCGACTCGACAATTGCTGATTACTGGGTTTGAATTTAAGCATACCTATTTTTTATATCTTTAACACTTCACTGTATTGCCAAATACTTGAGAACTGGTACGTACCTTGCATTCAGTGCGGGGGCGAAACTGAAAAAAATACAGCGTTGTTGCGGGCGATATGTCTCAGGAATTAAAAGGCATAGAAAAGAGACACGTATATATTTAAGGATTGTCTCGTCAATTATAACTAGATTTATGACAAAACTTATACCAGGTCAGTTAGACCTGGCTTCGATATAACGTATTTTTCTTTCAAGTGCAGGTAGTAGGTCTACTAGAACTAGTATCAGAAACCTGGTACCACACTGAAAGTTGGGTTTATTTGCAACAGTGATGTACTTTAGAGAAGTTGTGTTTATATAACGTAGAAATATACTTCTATCCCTTCTATCTATATCGTGTTTTGACGAGGTGCGTTAAAAGTATATCGATATTATACAGTTCGTATATATGGTCAAACAAAAAAACTTCGGGCTTTTTCCTTACCCATACAAATTGCGTTAGGTGACTGGTTAAGTTTCCAAAAGAAAAATGTCCGATTTATTTATGAATAAGTTTAATGAAAAAATATCGGGTGACAATAACCAAAATCAGTAGATCTGCCATAAATCAGGGAATTTTTCAACGCTGGCCCTAGTTTTTTTTTTATATATCCAATAGGCTCGCGCTTGACCACTATCTCACCTGATGGTAAGCGATGATGTGGTCGACGATGAAACACGCTTGCCTAGAAATAACCTATTCACTCTTGACTTAAAGACCCCCAGATTGTAGCTGTCGGGAAACACAGACTCCGGCAGGGAATTTCAATCCTTAGCTGTACGCATAATAAAAGTGTTCTCAAAACGTTTTGTGCGTATGGGTGGAATGTCCACCATGTATCGATGGCGCAACGCCGTACGTCTTTTTTTTTTTTTTGGTTGGGAAATCATCCAATGACTTCTCCCGCTCTGGGTGAAGCGGGAGGGCATGTCAGACTTTTACTGACTAAAACCCACCCGTGTTCCTTCAGTTGCTTGAGCCAGGGCCACGGTAACTCTTTTTCAAATTTATCCGCGACCCAGACAGGCATTGGCCCTAGCGGACCCCGTCAGTTCTGCTGACATCTCTTTGAGGCGCGCGTGGAACACAACGCGCCGTTGACTCGGGCCTGGTCCTTATCGGACGATGAAATACCCATTTCTCGCCGCCCGCAAGCCCGCGCCTACGGTGGCCGGGAATCTGCTTGCGACTCCCGACGCCCAGGGCGTCTCCTGCGGTGGCTAGGGGCGTGAGGGCGTCTCCGTTGCGTCTCCCTCACGCGTTCCGCCTCCTCCTTCGCGAGCATTACTGCTTCGCAGAAGGAGGAGACAGCTTCCCATAGCCTCTCGCTCCGTAACATGGCCTGAACCAGGGCCGGACGCGAGAGGTTTCCACCGCCGATCGCATCCACGAGGACACGGCGGTGCCCAGCCCAAGCGGGGCAGATCTCCACCGTATGCTCCACCGTGTCCTCCGGGCGATCCTCACAATGGTGACACCCGGGCGTTTCCTCCCGCCTAATCCTGAACAGGAACCTCCCGAAACAGCCATGTCCGGTGAGGACCTGCGTCAGGCGGAAGGTGAGGACGCCGTAGCGCCTCTCAAGCCACTCCTCAAAGAGGGGCCTTATCGCCGCAATTGTGGCGTGCCCAAACGCCGTACGTCTGGTAGTCCGATGATGAAACGGGCTCGGTGGAATTAGATCGTGTAACTCCATCGCACACTCCCCGAAATGTAACCGATAAAAAACTGACAGGCTGGCAACTCGGCGACGATGTTCAAGACTCTGGAGCTTTGACTTGACCAGTGCCTCGTCGCCGATGAGCCTCTTGGCCCGCTTTTCGATTGACTCTAGTGCATGAAGCTGGTATTTGGCAGATCCATCCCAGAGATGAAAACAGTACTCCATGCATGACCGAACTTGATACAAATTGAGGAGCTGCTTCGGCGTGAAGTACCTTCTCACCTTCGCAAGGATCCCCAGATTTTTGGCTGCCAGCTGAGCTTTTGCCTCAATGTATGGGCCAAAATTAAGAGTCGATTTCAACGTAACGCCAAGAAGCTCAAGATGGTCCATTATTGGCACGGTCACATCTCGGAAAGTTGTAGCCGGTTGAAATTGGCTCTTTTTTGCGGGAAAAAAGTCACGCCTGGGTTTTAGCAGCGTTAAACCTGACCAGATTGGCATCGCCCCATTCGGAGACTGCCTGTAAGGACAGGTTCAAACGCTCCACCATAGCCTCACGGAGAGACCGGATCTGCGGCCCGGTAACCCGTGCGTTAATATCCAATTGGTCCGATGAGCAGCCATCGATAACCACTCGAATGGACCGATCTCTCAGGAAGTCCGCAATGCAGTCACATAGACCACCGGGCAGACCGAACGAAGGAAGCTTACCAATAAGGGTTTCATGCCAGACCCTATCAAAAGCCCTTTGAGATGTCGAGGGAAACAGCAAGTGATTCCCCGTGGCTCTCGATGGCCTCACTCCATATGTGAATGGCATACGCTAGAAGATCCCCAGTAGACCGATTTCGGCGGAAACCGTATTGGCAGTCACTAAGGATCTCGTTAGTTTCTAGGTATGCCAGGAGCTTCGTGTTAAGTACACGCTCCATACTCCTACAGAGTATGGACGTTACAGAGATGGGTCTGTAGTTGGCCGGGTCAGCGCGACTACCCTTCTTGGGCACGGGTTGTACGTTAGCTAGCCTCCAAGCATTCGGCACTTTTCCAGTCTCGTACGAAAGGTGGAATAGGCGTGTCAAGATCGGAGACAGTTCAGGCGCACAGGTTCTAAGAACTATCGCTGGTATTCCGTCAGGGCCGCTAGCCTTGTTCACGTCGAGGTTGCGCAGTACCCTACGGACGTCCTTTTGATGGATGCGAATGTCCGACATACTCGTCTCGCATCCATCAGGATAAGGTGGGGGCTGCGCGTCACCAGGATTCAGACGTGAAGATTCCGCAAAAAGAGAGGCAAATAAATTTGCTTTTTCCTCAGCGGAGTGGGCCAGCGACCCGTCGGGTTTCAGCAGTGGCGGTAGTGAGGGACGGCTGAAGTTCGACTCGACCGACTTAGCCAGGGACCAAAACGCTTTACTACCTGCTGGGTAAGAAGCAAGTTTGGTCCCTATTCGACTAATGTGGTCGAACCGAGCCCTTCTTAACACCTTCTTGCAGGACTTGGCAGCCCTATTGAAGGCCTTCTTCTTTTGACCAACATCACTCGCTTTGCGCGATCGAGCGTCGACCCATGCCAGGTACGCCTCATGTTTAAGCACGTCGGCGCGATAGCATTCGGCGCCAATCAATGGCCGGTCAACACTGGACATTGTTACGTCAGAGAACGGAATGTAGTACTCCATTCCCCGACGCAACACATCCGTCACGGCGTCCGCGCACGCCGAAGGATCAGCCGAAGAAAAGCAAGTAGGCTGCCAAGGATAGCATGCGAAGAAAGAACGGTAAAGTTGGTACGGCCCAACCAGCCGACAACCCAACACACGTGCGGATTTGGTACGGAGCAGACTATATCCGATGTGAAAACAAGCGGACCGAGACGAACTCAATTGACGATAATAATGTCCGGCGAACCACTCTACACACGCTCGAATATAGTACGGCCGGACTAACTCCGCCCACAAATTTGTGGTCCGGCTTTACAAAATCCGGACGTGTGTTAGCACTATTACATACCTTTTTCGCTTCTTTTGCTTTCGAACCCACCGGGGGGAGGGGGTGAAGGGTCGCCAAAAACTGGTAACGCATATATTGAAAGTTTGCTGAAGAGCTTCCCGCAGTGAACGTAACTTAATTAATTATATCAACAGTAAAACTTAAAAAGTCAAAAAAGCGAATATTCGTGTAATATAATTTTATCAAACGTAATAAACAACAAATAGCCGTTCTAGGCCGGCAGAATTATATATTTGATTTAATATAAATATTACTTTTGTGTAATAGGGATATAAAACTCGAGATGTCAAGAAGGACCCATTCATGAAGTTGTTTATGTCAATGGATATGGGGATTTTAATGATTTATAGGACGCGACTGCCGAAGGAGGGTAATGTGTTTATCTGTCTATGTATGTATGTAGATTTGTTCCTATGTGGCGTTCTAAGGACCAAATGTGTGGGCCGATTTCGATTATTCTTACGTCAATCGATTCGTCTTAACCTTGCTAGTGTCACTGGCTACATTAAAATTGGAAAATAGAAAAATTACGGCTTTTGTGCGCCATGTTGTGGGGGCCAAATTTTTTCATCGTGTGGGGTAACAAAAAGGGTTATTTATCTTTGTTTTTTGTTAATAACAATTCCAATAATAATGTTGACCTATAATGATGAAAAGAAATACTGGGTTAATTATTTCACAGAAGGTATTGATCTTTATTTTAAACCTATGTGTCTATACCAATGGTGATTATTAATAAGTAAGTAATTGGTCGAGTTTTCTTCTGCAAAATGTAAACTAGGTATACTTTTGACATTGTAATTTTTTATATTTTTACTACTATACAGAAAGTGAAGCTATGAAAAAGAGGGGTAGAAAACCGCAAGTAGATAGATAAACACAAAATGAACTATTCAAAAAATGTGCTAAAGAGTTACAAACACCTAATGTTAAATATAATGACCCCAATACCAAAAAGACACCAATAGCTTTTTTTTTTGTATATGTCATTTAAAAATATTGCAAAAATTCAGCAGCTTATAATGTAGAAGAATAACAAGAACATACACTAGACTTCTTATACTGTCCATAGAAACAATGACATATGATTTTCCGTCCAAAAAAGTAACAAAATCGTGTGCACCCTACAAAACTTTCTCCTATAAAAAATTAAAAATCAATTTTCTCTTAAAGTGTTGCATTTAGAAGAACAGACGATTTGTGACATTTTAATTAAAAAATAGTTAAAAAAACTTATTTTAATTATCGTAATCTATGACGTTGAGCCTAGTCAATAAAGCTGAAAATTTTGGGCTCTCAGTTCAGACGTTTAAGTAAAATTCGATTCTTATTTACTTTTTAACAATACAATTTTGTGTCAATATTTCATTTTAACTAATTCACAGAGGTATATAAGCAAAACATATTAAAGTCCTATTAAAGTATTTCTTCAGATAAATTCATGTTTTGCAGATTCCTCAGTAAAGACATACCCTAGGGCCCTAGATATACCGCCATAAATCTGTAATGTCATATTCTACAGATTTGGGAATTTCTTAAAATATTTAAGAAATTCTTAACTAAATTCCTAAATAAAAATGATTAACCCAGATATAGTACTTTCTGAGATTTAGGCTATGCCAGTTTATGCACGCGTCTGGATGGAGGGCCCAAGTAATTTAATCATAACAGTTTTAATTCACGTTTAAGAAATTCTAGGCCCATTGCTTTATGTTTTTACTATTTTTAACGATTTTTCCTTTAAGTCTTATTTTGTTCCGCAAGGATTTTAAAAATGGGCCCTCAATCCAGATGCACATGTAAAATCAATTAAGAAAATAAATAAAGTAGGAACCATCCTACTTTTTTTATTTTCTTATTTGATATAAGCCAATGGAATTTAACGATTACGTCCTATCCCTTCGATTGTCCATTCCAGTCAGAATAAGTCCATATTACCGCAATCAGAAAAAAACATTTTATTATTATGTACCAGTCTAAACCGAAGCCACAGTACTGTACTTTCTACGGTTTTTATTATAGAAGAAATCTAATTCTTTAAAACAACAAAATTAATTTGGTCGCAAAATCACTGACCTCAGACGACGACAAAGACAAAAGGCCACCTTTGGCCTTTTGTCTAACAATATCATAAACCACAATTAATTATCTAACAAGAACTAACGAGAATCCAAAATAAAAAACAAAAAAAAAACTTTTAACCCTATCAACAAATTGAAGAATCAACATCAACCCGATTCTAATCACTCGCTATGAACTCATAGGCCGTGGCCATAGACCACAGAAACGCTTCAAAGGCCAATGTTAGAAATGGCATTGTCAACTTTCCATACAAACCAAGCGTGTCAGAAAGTGTCACTGTTTACTCAAAGACCTTTGAAAATTTGTGCTCAGTGTAAGCTATGTTAATAGGTAAGTTTATGTTAATAGCAACGGTGGAAACGACAATAAATTAATATGTAAGAAGAATTCTGGAAGTGCCACTAGTGACTGAAAAGTTGTGTGGAAATCGTTTTTTTTTTCTCTTAACTCTAATCCCCACCAACGAAATTGGCGCCTATTCTTTGCAAACTTCTTTCATACAATTCCTCTTTCATGCCTCTCGCACTTTTATTCTTCATACCATGGATCGTGCATTCATCTCCTTGTATACTGTGTGGTTTTATTTAAATAACTTCGGGCATTTTTATTTCAAAAAGGTTAAAATTCAATAAAATATACAAAGTTCAGTTAAAGTTAAGAAATATACAAGAAGTTCAAAAATACAAAAAATTAAAATATCAAAACGTCAGAAAATAAATCATGATATCAAAAAAATAATCAAAATGTCAGAAAATAAATCATCATGTCAAAATATAAAACATAACGTCTAAAACATAAACTAAAAAAAAAAAATACAATGTTATAGAATCCCCAATAATGTCAAAGTACGTACTAATACTATACTAATGATGATTGATGATGAATGATTACAATATCAAAATTTATAATTTAAAAATTCATTGACGGAATAAAAACACATGTCCAAGAGCCAAGCAAACATTTTACATTTAAACTTATTAATTGGTAGCAAGTTTGTAAATGGGGGATCATGATGTTCATCATGGGCCCACTCATTTACTCGGCTGGCTGCTTCTCTAATTTGCCTGTGGTCAGCGTTGTCCTGGTCTACTCTGTCTTCGGGGTAGAACGTATCCGCTAGTAGGGCGGCCGATTTACTCGGATTGAGGAATGCACCATCGCTGCAAAGGCTCAGTTCTTCTTGCCTTTTGGCGGTCCTACCAATGACCCTGTAGAAACTCTCCCAAACTCGCTCACGATCTTGCTTTCGGCAAAACTTCTTCCAACTGGCGATTTGGGCATTCCTTGCCTGCGTCTCATACTCTTCTTTTGCTTTCAGGTACTCGCCAACGACCTTCGCTCGCCGGACCGGCGCGGCATAGCGGATGCGGTTCTTCTTCGTCATCACCTCCCTCTTCTTCACAGTGAGCTCCTCGGACCACCACGGACAGGTGATTTTAGTTTTCTTATTTATTTTCAAAAATAGCGGTTTTACTTGCTTCTGTAATGATATTTATATATTTGACTACTGTATCTTCCAAATTTACTATATTATTTATTTCTATTATGCTTTCTGAATTTACATTGTTTCTAATTTTAAGCTCGTTAAGTTTATTTCTAAAGATTACCCAATCTGCTTCTCTGGTGTTAAACATCCTAGTGGTTCTAGTGATGCTAACACCTTTTTCCCTTTTTATATTGACGTAAAAAAATATCGTGTTGTGGTCCGAGGATGTGGCTCCTGTGTCGACCCGCCAGCCGTCCACCAGGTCAAAAAGTTCGAGCGAACATGCCGTGACGTCCACGTGGCTTTTATACGCTCTACCACCTCTGATGGTGTCAAAGGTGGGAACGTCACCCGTGTTTAGCACCTGAAGCTCGAGTTCGTCCAGGGTAGCGGACATTTCCTCTTCCCTGGGATCTTCCTTGATGCTGCCCCACCAGGCACTTTTCGTGTTCGCTTCGCCACCTATCAGCAATCTACCGTTGGCCACTTTCGCATTGATCCGGGTCATCTGGTCCAAGTATGGCCCTATGGGTTGGTCTGGCTCGAAGTAGTAAGAGACTACTGCGATTTCCCAGGCTTTGGTTCGGATCCCCACCAAAACGATGTTATTTGTGGTGAATTTCGGGTAGGGTATGACGTCCAAGTCGTGATCAAAGACGGCTATCGCCGCCTGAACCCTCCCACTTCCATCGACCTCGCACTAGTAGATTCTCGCTTCACGGTAGCTCTTCATACTTCTTGCTCCCCCCACATACGGCTCCTGAATCAGTGCCCACGAGATCTTCCGTTCACTGGCCTCTAAAAAGAGTTCGGTGGTCGCCAGTTCCTTGCATTGAAGATTCGCTTGGGCCACTCGGTATGGTCTTGCTGGTTGTTGGGCAGGAGTGTATGAGGCAGTATGCTATGGATGAACGGGCTATAGCGCCCCATCTTCTTCTAATTATGCACTCTGAGCTGAAGGCGTGGTGGTGCGTACTGTCGAATTTGGCACGTATGCAGTTACAACAAGTCGGTGGCAGACCAGCGCTCCAGTCTGCGTACTCCGTCCTCATATGGAAATCGGTTGTCATGGTATGGGGCATATGATAGGGGGCATATATATAGATAAGTTTTCATATGAATGTGTTATTTATACCTAAAAGTTGAGGAAAACCAATAAATGGATGGTAATATAATAATTATATAAATCAATATTTTCCTCTTGCGCGGCTTGCCCTGTCATCTGTGCATATGAGGACCTTAAGGCTGCGTGGCCAAATGATGTTGCCGTGACAGAATTCTGGGCCATAAATAATATTAAGAGACTACTTTTGGTATAGAAAAAAAAACTAACTTTTGGTAAAGAAGAATGGATGGATTGTGGGAAAAAGAAGTACGTGTTGCTAGAAAGGATGGTGAACAGAGAAGTATGGAAGAAGAAGATATGCTGCGCTGACCCTAAATAAATTGGGGGTCAGGAGGATGATGATTAGCAATGACATGTCTAGTCAATTCCGAGCTCTATGTTGGTGACACACGGACGTGTAGTATGGAGAGTAATCGCGGTGCGACGAATGTACTCGAACCGACATCTCTCGCGAGTCGACTTCGTTCCTATCCATTTCATTTCACTTGTCTCGCCTGCCTGGTTATTTGTTGGATGTGAATGGTGTGTTATACGGGTTTGAAGTTTGTGGAGCAATTGAACGTTGATATTTTGTCTTGGATCCAAAACGCACGGGACCGCTCAATGTGGCAACGCTTGGTGGAGGCCTAGGTCCAGCAGTGGACGTCTTTCAGCTGATATTATGATGATGTATTCTTTGACTGCCAATGATTTTTAGAGATTTTAAATTACAAATGGTGAGAAATGATTCAATTACGAAGATTTCATAAGTATGGCTGCAGATGTAAACGTATAAGATATACACATTTTTAGTGTTAATGAAAAAGCTAGGTAGTAGTAGCGTTACCTATAGCTCAGATGAGCTAAACGTAAGTTAAGTTAATAAAAAGATATAAGGGGCGGCTTCATAAGACGAGCAGTTGTATGAGGTCATCAGCTAATCAGGCAGCAGGACGGACAGGAACTCTTCAAAGTAGTGAAGGGGCAACCGCAGACCAAGGCGGCGTTGCACGGTGCGATGTGATGTATTTATAGTTTTTAGATATTTATATCACTCTTTCACAACTGAATTAATTACAATTTAAGAGTAAAATATGTCCACCAACTTTCGCAACCAAAACCAAACTATAAAACTGACGCCTGTTTTCCTTCGTTCTGTCATATCTTCTAAATTTCAAATTCAAATCTCAATTAAGGAATCAAGACCACAACGAATAAAAAACGGTTTACAGAGGGGGCAGTTTGCCGCTGCCCTTATTATAATGTACAACTAGCTTAAGGAAGGTCTAGTCCATGGTATGTTATGTCTATGGCTTAGTGAAATAAAATAGACAGACAGACGTCAGATCAGATGAAAATGTTAGAATATAAAATATTGCAAGATTTTACAAATTAGCAACATAAATTAACAACAATCAATCAGAGATATAAAAATATGCTTTTCAGGTGTTAACAGTATCAAAGAATACATAAAAATGAGTCACATGAATTGATACAATATCAAAAGGTTAGTTTGTATAGTGTTATACAACGTAAATCGACTAAAATATGTGAAACTAGCACTCCGCCCGCGACTTCATTCGCATGATTTCGTATTTCATTCAACTAAGTACAGATGACTGTATTATGTGCAGTTTGTAAAGGCGGCCAAAATAAGCTATTGTTAATTCAATATTTAATGGGGTATCGTATATATACGTTTTAAGTTAGGATTTACGAAACTTTCATGACGTGTCCGATAAGTTCTAGCTAAATAAAGGGCTCTTGCGTAAATACCAGTCACAATGGTCATTCGATCAAAACTCAGTCATGAGTCTTTACAATAAGATCCATAGCGAGTACACCACTCACCATCTAATACTATGAAGAAGACAGGGCATTGGAGATTCTGCATGAGTCTTACGATAAATATGGATAAAACTAAGGTCATTTTAAATACCCATTTAGCACCCATTCTCATGAAAATCGGTGATTTTACAGAAGGTATTCAACGATTCTGACTCGGAAACACGGACAGGAAAACTGAGGTGACCGACATAGACCCAAGAATGACCAAAGTTTGGTTGCATTAAGCAGACCAGATTGTTCGCTGAACAGATGGCCTATGGGACTGAAGGGTTCTGGAGTGGCGAGTTCATTACTGGAAGATGCAACATCGCAAAGCCTCACACAAATTGGACTGATGTCCTGTCGAGGGCCGCAAGTCTTCTGAATCCGAAGAGCAGAAGACTGGTCGCGATTTTTGAGTCGCATAATTTCAGGTTGAGCAAAAATTACTTTAGTATGAATATGAATGCTGCGTAAATTATGCGATACTAAAACGTCACTCACAACTCATAAAATTACCTAAGTTTGTTTGGCCTTACACTTTTTGTTGTGTTTTGTTATTGTTAGTTTGGCCTGACACAAACGGTCCAGTTCGATGGATCCAAATGACGTCGTCTTAGTGCCGTATGATTCTTCAAAAAACCGAATCATCTTCTGGGAATAATTTTGTAAAACTAATGATGGCAATTTATTATTTTCCCAAGGATTTTTTTTTTTCATTCAAATACATGTCTTCCTTTTAAACTCTTTAAAGGTTTGATTTCCAAAAATCCCTCCATAGTGTTGACCTACATTATAAAAAGAATCTATGTGCAGTAACATACTTCAAAAATCTTGATCACCCCCTAAATAGTTGTTTGGGGATAGTTCCGAAAAAGTAATAACTAATAACAACCTACATGATTTATTAAGGTTAGTATTTGTGCTAAATTTCAAGCTTATTAACCCAAGATCTTCAACACCCTCCAAATAATATTTTAAGGGTAGTTTCGAAAAACTAATAATGGCATCCTTTATTATTTACTTAGGTTAGTATTTGTGCCAAATTTCAAGTTTATTAAGCAAAGAAATAAGATTTTCCATACAAATTTTAACATCCTTTAAATCGTCTTTTGGGGTTTAATTCCGAAAATCTAATGTTACCTTTATTATTTTGCCCAAGGAACTAGACTTTTCACACAAACTAATATCTCCCGTTTGCTCCCCTACATTAAAAAAGTAGCATTGTAGAGTAAAATTCTTCAAATATCTTTAACACCACCTAAATCGTAAATATTTCATACAAACTTTCAACCCCCTATTTACCCTCTCCTCTTAGAGGTGGAATTTCCGGAAATAATATAACTCATTGTTTTTTTATATTAATTAAGAGTGTAAACCTACAATTTCAGATTTTTTACCTTGCAAGCCGAAGAAAATTCATATAAAATTTCAACTATCTTTTTACACCCTTAGGTGTAGATTTCCAAAAACCAATAAATACATTAATTATTTTTATCAATCATTAGCGTAAATCTAAATTTCATGTGTCCAATTTTAAACTGTAGAAATTACATACAAACTTTCAACCCCCTTTTTACCCCCTTAGGGGTGTCAATTCCAAAAACCAATAAATAAATAACTATTTTTCACGTGTACAACTTACAAATTGTAGAAATGTCGTACAAACTTTCATCACCATTTTTACCCCCTTAGTGGCATTTCAAGAAATAATTAAAGTTATTGTTTTTTTTTATAATTAAGAGCGTAAACATACAATTTCAGATGTTTTACCTTCCAAACCGAAGAAATTTCATATAAAGATTCAACCTCTATTTTATCCCCATAGGGGTAGAATTTTCAAAAACGAATAAATACGTGAATTCTTTTTATCAACCAAAAGTTTAAATATAAAGTTTCACGTGTCCAACTTACAAACTATGGAAATTACAAACAAACTTTCAACCCCCTTTTTACCCCCTTAGGGGAGGAATTTCCAAAATCCAATAAATACATTAATTATTAATATCAACCAAGAGCGTAAATCTAAAGTTTCACGTGTCCAGCTTACAAACTGTAGAAATTACATACAAACTTACAACCCCCTTTTTACCCCTTTTGGGGTGGAATTTCAAAAAATCCTTTCTTAGTGCTCACTTACGTCACTTGAGGAACCTTTCTGCCAATTTTTATGCTTCTAGGCCTAGCGGTTTTGGCTGTGCGTTGATCGATCAGTCAGTCAGTCAGTCAGTTTCTTCTTTCTATACCAACATTATAAAGAGAAAAGATTTTTTTGTTTGTTTGTACCGAATAGGCTCTGAAACTACTGGCCCGATTTAAAAAATTCTTTCACCAATACAAAGCTACATTATTCCTGAGTGACATAGGCTATATTTTAATCCCGAAAACGGGTCCTGTCGGGTGGTCCACGGGAGCGAAGCCGCGGGGAACAGCTAGTTATATATATAGATAGATAGAATGAATATCACATTACTTAAAAAAGGAATAACTGGAAATTTAGACGTGTTAAGATCATTTTACAGTCTGGATTGAAAACAATTATTAGATAGTTCATCATCAGCGTTTTAATATTCCCACTACTGGCAGAGGGTATTGGCCTTAATTCATCACGCGGGCCTAGTGCGGGTTGGTGGATGTCACATGTCTTCGAATTATTGGTTTTAAGACATGCCGGTTTCCTCACGATGTTTTCCTTCACCGTTGTGAGAGCAGTCGTGATGAAATAACTTACACAAAATAATGCGCCTGCCTGGGTTCGAACTCACGACCAACAACTTGTAAGTCGCAGCCACTACCACCGGCCCACTGGGCATTAGATAGTTACAAAAATATTTTCGCCACGTTTTGAGAATACTTTTATTATGCGTACAGCTAAGGAGTGGAATTCCCTGCCGGAGTCTGTGTTTCCCGATAGCTACAATCTAGGGTCAGTGTTTAAGTCAAGAGTGAATAGGTGACTTCTAGGCAAGCGTGCTCCACCGTCGACCACATCATCGCTTACTATCAGGTGAGATAGTGGTCAAGCGGGAGCCTATATACGATAAAAAAAAAGGAGAAACCATTCTCCCATTATTTTTATTTGACATATAGATGTCCACTGAACCGGGAACCGGAACCGGGTAACAGATAGCCCCGGTTTTTAATATATGAATTACAACTTGAGAACTTGTCACATTCCAATTTAGCATGAATATCTGTCAAAATTTTAAGTACAGTTTGTCACAATTTTAATCTCAAATTCTCAATTCAAAGATCGATGTTTAAATTTCTCGGTTAACCCGACTTGCTGCTCAAAACTCCAAAGTTCTCCATCCTTACCCCCAGTACGTATTGTTTAATTACGCGGCGCTACTCGACCGGCCTGATAAACGTCTCTCCACCACCTCTACTCCATGACACGTTCAGGGTTTTAAGCCTCGCAGCCAACAATACCACGATTATCATTATTGAGTTAGGATTGAGCTAGCGAGTGAATTGGGCCAAATGAGTTATGATTTTAGATTAACATAGTCTGGCCCATTTCTGTTTCTGACATAAATATGCATTACTAATATTCACTACTTTAAAGGCCAGGATAAAATAAACCACTTTACGGGGAATATCATAAATGGCGTTCAAGAAGATGGCCAATACGTCTCAATTAGATTTATTGCACGGTTCCAAAGAAATAGACCTTCGGAGAAAATTCAGCCTGAAATCCGAAATATTATATTAAAACCGGTATTTTTAAATGTTCTCTTTACCTCGTTTTTTTGCTGTTGACTTTCAACAAAATCTTTATAAATTAATCTTGTTACGGTACAATTTTACTCATAGGCTCGAATTTGACTTCTATCTCACCTGAAGGTAAGCGATGATGTGGTAGACGATAAAGCACGTGTTAGAATTTGAAGTATGTGTGACGTCATTCAATCATGAATTTTCATTTTTCAAGTCACATTGGTTCGCTACATAATACATACCTGAAATATTTGTTAAGCACCTACCCACAAATGTCTGAGCATCTACCAAAATTATAATTGTGCTATCAACTACCTTCAAATGTAAAAGAGTATCCACCTAAGTAAATATTGTTGTGTGTACAGGGAATAATAACTCTAAACTTATATTTAAGCCACATTGATAATATTGCTATAAATTATTACGTAATTTGTAATGATCAATGTGATGTATCCTGGATTTTATATTGCTATATTAGTATTTTAAGTCCTTTGAAACAATTAGTACAATACTGTCGTTAGTACCAAAATTCTTTCGAATATTGATTAAGAATGATTAAATAAGCGATATTAAATTCCTTAATTGTCTTGATGCGTTTTAAATCAGTTTCACTTCATAATAATTGATTATTGACCTAATTGTGACAGATTATTTACGTTTTATTTGGACGTATTGAGACACAGATAGACCCGTTATTATAAAATATTGTGTAATTGATAAGCTGACTTACTTTTGTGGGAACTACAAGCCAGTACAGACCAGATATTGTTATTTAGAAGTCTTGATACTATATGTAAGATCGACTACACAAGACTAACGTAAGTTTTTTTTTAAATTTATTATTGCTAATGGTTGTGTTGAAACTGTATCTATATCATATTATGGCCTTTATTCCTAATATGTTAAATTGATTTAAGGGCTAGTCTATGTTCTTTGCCTTATCCTTGTTATTTTGATTTTATTATATTGTAAATCTATACCAATATTATAAAGAGGAAAGATTTTTTTGTTTGTTTGATTGTTTGTTTGTTTGTACCGAATAGGCTCCAAAACTACTAGACCGCTTTCAAAAATTCTTTCACCGTTGGGAAGCTACTCTATCCCCGGGTGACATAGGCTACTTTTTATCCCTGTATTCCCACGGGAACGGGAACTACGCGGGTGAAACCGCGAGGCGTCCTCTAGTACTTTATATGGTTGTAAACGATATCGATAAATACTATAACAGAGCTTCCGTGGAGTTTGTTGCCCTTCTTCTCTACGAGAACTAGTCTAGCGGACGAGCGGTAAGCTCACTGAGCTTTCTCAATATGAATTAATTGACAAGCCTTATTTAAATAAATAACCTAGTCTTGTCTTTCTGTGCTTTTATTCATAAAACCCTTCCCTCAAACACCACACAAATTGTAAATCTGATACACATTAAATAACCAACAACCATCTTGACATTCAAAGCTTGCTATCTTGGTAGATATCAATACTTTTACATAGAGTTCCATTCATGATTCTAACACCCGCTTATCCAGAATTAATCTACCACTTATCTACACAAAATTAGCAACCAAAGGGGTTAATGATGTCATGAATCCAGTAGCAAATTCAATCGTGCAAAACGATTGGAACACAGACACGCGTCGGACTCCAGACACACATGCTGATATTGTTAATTCTCGCACTAGTTGCACTTGAAATCTATGCCAATTGAAATTGAATTTGGTTGTCTACGCCACGGTCTACGTTGCGTTGCAGACAATACCAGACGCAATGTAATATTCAGATTCGGAAGCTGACTAGTTTACTCAGATCTATGAAGTATTTCTTCTTTAAGAGGAAATGCGGGCAGGGAGCTCCGACTGAATTTACTTAGTAAAAAGTCATAATTTGGTCAAGATTTGGCTGTCCCCTATTTTTTCCTCCAGTATTGGACAAATTTAAAAGTTATGTAATACTATAAATTGAATAAAAAAGATATACAGGGTGTCCCAGAAATCGACGTCAAGCCGTAAATGGATGATAGACCAAGTTATAACAGTTCTCAGAAAAATACGAAAAAAAATCTATCTCATGTTTTAAAAAAATTATGTTCACTTTAAAAATTTACTAAAAAAATCAATCCCTGTAATGGTTCTTTAACTCCAATTGCTACAAATCCCATAATTTATCAATTTTTTTTATTATTATGTAATCTTGAATAATGCTTGTGTAGATTTTTGCCTAAAATTTAAAGCCAACTCCTCCTACTTAGAAGAATATTAAACTTTTTCAAAACCAAATTATTCAAATTTACTGTTTCGCCCAACTTTAACTGACTGTACTGAAAAAAAAATGTACTACGCTAGTTTGGCAAGTAACATGAAAAATTGGCGCATTTAATAAGGATTCAAAAATGGTGTAACACTTGCTAGATTACGTTTTCAATAATTGGTCAAATTTTTTTTTGTAAATAGTATCGGTTTTTACCCAAAATGTCCATACTTCCTTAAAATGACTTTAGCTTACCCAAAGCTTTGCTAAACTCCGTTTCTAATTCGATAGAGACGGAGAGAGTCATTTTACGAAGTGTGAGCGAGATAAGAAATTGAAATTTTACGTAATTTAAGAGCAAAGTTATGATAGTGATTCAACCTTTTTACTTTAAGTCAGGACCAGTTTTCTCATCTTAGAAAAAAAAAAACAAATTATCAGATTTAACGACGATTCGACGAGGCGACGATTTTTTACGATTTTTTTTGTTTTTTTTTTTTTTTTGTCACTGATGGCAAATGAGATGGTGAAAGGTGGCGTCACTCTCTGTCTCGCTCACACTTCGTAAAATGACTCTCTCCGTCTCTATCGAACTAGAAACGGAGTTTAGCAAAGCTTTAGGTAAGCTAAAGTCATTTTAAGGAAGTATGGACATTTTGTGTAAAAACTGAGACTATTTACAAAAAAAAGCTTGACCAATTATTGAAAACGTAATTTAGCAAGTGTTACACCATTTTTGAATCCTTATTAAATGCGCCAATTTTTCATGTTACTTGCCAAACTAGCGTAGTACATTTTTTTTTCAGTACAGTCAGTTAAAGTTGGGCGAAATAGTAAATTTGAATAATTTGGTTTTGAAAAAGTTTAATTTTCTTCCAAGTAGGAGGAGTTGGCTTTGAATTTTAGGCAAAAATCTACACAAGCATTATTCAAGATTACATAATAATAAAAAAATTAGATAAATTATGGGATTTGTAGCAATTGGAGTTAAAGAACCATTACAGGGATTGATTTTTTTAGTAAATTTTTAAAGTGACCATAAATTTTTAAAAACATGAGATAGATTTTTTTTTGTATTTTTCTGAGAACTGTTATAACTTGGTCTATCACCCATTTACGGCTTGACGTCGATTTCTGGGACACCCTGTATGTTGTGCTTCTATGTTTTTTTCTTTTTAGGGTGCCGTACCCAAAGGGTAAAAACGGGACCCTATCACTAAGACTCCGCGGTCCGTCTGTCTGTCTGTTTGTCTGTCTGTCTGTCACCAGGCTATATTTTATGAACCGTGATAGCTAGACAGTTGAAATTTTCACAGATGATTTCTATTGCTGCTATAACAACAAATACTAAAAACAACATAAACATTTTTCGCGATGATGGTACGGAACCCTTAGTGCGCGAGTCCGACTCGCACTTGGCCGATTTTATTTATAGTTGTCTAATTTGTGCACTAGGCCTGTGTTGACAGCACAATTTTGAGCATATTTTGAGAGTTTTACTATCTAAAGATAATGTATCATAAAAAAGGAAAACATAGTGGCACAGTATATATGTTTCTTTGTTAGTATATAGAATATCTTTTAAATTGGTCCAATATTGGAGGAGGAAATTGGCGAGAGCCAAACCTCAATTATTTATTTATTTAGACTTCATGCACAAAGGTACAAAAGCGGACTTAATGCCTTAGGCATACTTTACCAGTCAACCTAGGGTGGTGAAGAGACAACATGGCGGTGCATAGTTTAATAATAAAAAAGTAGTAGTTATTATGCTAAAATAGGTGAAATACACGTACATATATATTGAATATAATATATACCTATATAAATATACATATTATATATATTTATGGTGTAACAGAAAAGAAGAAGGTGAGATGACCCTGCTTATTTGTGTTGAAAATAAATCCGCAATTGCTGCTGCAATGCGTACCGACTGGTGGCCGTCCTGATCTCGGAAGGAAGCGCATTCCAAGAATGGACTGGATATGAAAGGAAGAGTGAACGAAATCAGTAGTATGAGAAGGACAGAGTAAGAGGAGATTATTTGAAGAACGCAGATTGCGAGCGTGTGAAGAACTTAGATATTGAAAGCCAGAGATAAGATAGGAAGGAGGCGTAGGCGAATTAAGTAGACAGAATAGCGTGGTCAAAGCGCATAAGCTTCTTCTCTGGCGAATGGGCAACCATTTTAACTCGGACCTGAAGCTTGATAAATGGTCATATTTCCGAAGATTAAATATGAATCTAATACAGTTGTTCAAGACCCTATCTAGTTTGTCAAGCAAGACCGCGTTCAAGTCAAAGTAGCACACGTCCCCATAGTCGATGATTGGGAAAATTAAAGCCTGCACAAGCATTGTCTTCGTCTTTACAGGCAAAAACCGTCTCAAACGATACAAGGATCGCAAAGTAACGTTGGCTTTCTGACTGACACTAGATACTTGATTTTGCCAGCAAAGTGTCGAGTCAAGATGCAAACCAAGATCTTTCACGCTAGGACTAATGGGAATGACGGAACCATTGAATAAGATCGATGGAAGAGAGCCTACCGCCACTCTACCCAACATGCTTGAGCTTCCAAGTACAATAGCCTGGCATTTTGAGGGGTTAACGGACACCCCAAATCTGTCAGACCAGTCCTTAATAGCATTGAAAGCCCGGTTTACATCCTCTATGGCGTCCGATAAATTTTCTATCCGCGCCGCTGTATACAGTTGAAGATCATCGGCATAAAGATGATACGAACACCGAAGACAGTGAGTTATAAAATTAATGAAGATTGAGAATAATAATGGAGATAGAATACCGCCTTGTGGAACACCAGCATGCAGGTCACGCCAATTCGACGAACTGTCATCGACGCGAACCGATTTCTGACGCCCCCGAAGATAAGAGGAGAACCATTCCAACGCCTCGGAAGAAACCATAAGATGGGAGAGGATAGAAAGGAGTATATCGTGACTGACGGCATTAAAAGCATTGGAAAAATCAATTAATACTAACACAGTTACCTTAGTATTCGCCATAGCTTCTCTAATGTTGCCAGTCACCTTAAGGAGAGCAGAGGCTGTACTGTGTCCAGGTCTGAATCCAGACTGGAATGAGCTTATGAGGTTGTTTCGGTAAATAAACTCCGAAAACTGCTTGTGTACGCAGGCCTCGAGCACTTTGGATAAGAAAGGGAGAATGGAAATTGGTCGAAAATGATTAGGCAGGGAGGGATTTGAAATTTTAGGAAGTGGGCGCACGTATGCCATACGCCACAGGGATGGAAACTGTCCGGAATCGAGAGAAAAGTTGATGATGTGAGTAATCGGTGGAAAGTCGAGGATCAACGTGACCATGTAACGACTGACGTTGTCATGGCCCACAGCCTTGGATTTTATCTTTTTATCTTTTATCTTTTTAACTTCATCCTCGGTGGCTGGAGAAAAGCGAAATGGTTCTATGATAGGACCGGGTAGGTTAATAATGAAATCAACCATCTGAGACAAGATTTGGGAATCCATAATACAAGCGGTTGTGAAATGACGATTGATTTCGTCCAGACACATAATAGGCACAAGCGGGAATAGAAGCAAAAGATACAGCAAGTACGAAACGCAATTGAGAAAACAGAAAACAAAAGTGAAACGAAACGATACATGAAACAGTTACATTTAGGCTTAACACAGCGATTCCCACTTCCACATTGAACAACGGAACATGAGACGTCATATTAGCAATAATATAGATTTTTAAATAAATTAGATATCGACAGTGAAATTATTGCTAATTCGAAACATGGAAAAACAAAACATTTCGTTTCCTTGCGCAAACACCCTCAAAGTTATTATATTTAAGTATAAGCATATAAATTTAAAATATTAAGCGGGTAGACGTCTACTATAAACATAATATAATAATGTTTACGTGAACTGTGTCATACGAGAGCAAATAAATTATGATAAGTGATAGAGAGATTTAGTGAGAGTGATAAATAAGTGTAATTAGTGTGAATAATGTAAATATAGTGCAAATGTCCTTGAAGTGACTACTGAATATTGTGAGACTGCAAAACTAATTTCTACGCACTTTGATAACTGGCCTGCTCCCTGCTGCAGTAGATGGTTCTCGTGCAGTCTTTGGGTATTTCGCCACCAAGACATTGAGTTCGTTCATCATAGTAATCTCATGCCGAGCTCCGTTGGGTGATCTTACAGATAAAATTTCCATTATGGGCCGTTGATTTGGAAGTTCATTTTTTTTTTGTAGGTTGTACTCATATATAGAAAGCTTTTTACAAATTTTCAAGACTCGGAAATTTAATGTTTTTTTGTATGTTTTTCATGAGGTAAAAAATGAGAATTAGTCCAAGAGCGAGCGAAGCGAGCTCGGGAGCTTAGGGCACCCCGATACGGACAGGTTAGGGTCGAAGAGCTGACGGGAGCAGAAGTGAGCGAGCAAAGCGAGCAAAGCGAGCGAACTCAACTCCCGTCATCTTCTTCGTGTTAGGTTACTTTAGACCCTTCAGGCAGAAATAGGAGCCCCGCGCAGCGGGGCTCCGTCGACATTTTTATTAAATAGTAAATGTAAAAATTTAAACCATGGATATCTCCTTAACCATGGGGTTCCGCGGGGTGGGGATGGTACAGTGGGGTAGCCCCACTACCCACCACTTCCGAACCCCCTAAATTTTTATTCTTACCTAAAAACTTTAACCATGGATATCTCCATAACCATGGGGCTCCGAGTAGTGGGGATGGTACAGGGGGTCGAAATATCTCCCCCCCACCCTCCCCCCTCCCCTACGCGCCAAAAATCAGCGGCCCATAAAGGAAATTTTAACCAATAGCGCAAAGAAAACGCGTATATACTTTTTTACACCTACCGCCGAAAAAAAAGACTAAAAAGACTTTTTAAAAATGATCACTTTAATTAGGATATTCAGTCGGTTGTCTTTAAAAAGTTAATGAAATGTTAAGAGGAAATGCTGACCGCATTTCCTCTTAACATTTCATTAACTTTTTCGCCAGGTAGGTACTAAAATATCCCTGAAGATACCTGGAAAATGAGTCCGGTATCTGCTTAACGAATTGGCGACTTGAGTTATTCAGTGTAGATTTAATCATTATTATTCTAGTAATTATCATGATTTTCCTTAAGTTTCGCTCTTGTTTTATAAAATTTAGCAATATTACAAAACCAATGTTTTTTTTTATACATTTTGATAAAGGCGTAAAATGTCTTAAATATAAAATATATTTGACACTTGAATTCCAAGTCAGACCGTAGTAATCACAATTAAAGTAACCAGCGTTATCAAATGGTAATTTTATAAGTAAATGCCTTGCTTATCTTTACATAGTATAAAACAAAGTCGCTTCCCGCTGTCTGTCCCTATGTATGCTTAGATCTTTAAAACTACGCATCGGATTTTGATGCATTTTTTTTAAAGACAGAATAATTCAAGAGAAAGGTTTATATGTAAAAAAATAAACACGGGCAAAGCCGCTGGCAGAAGCTAGTAAATAATAAAAACAACTATCAGCAAACATACCGATCCTTTTTTATCAACCCTTGATCACCCAAAGTTTAGTGTTCACGAGGGTCATAATATCATAACTTCGTGATGTCGAGACTTTAACCCTTACTTATAGGTTTCCTATGTATAAATAGTTGCTAAATTGAAACAATTAATTGTTAAAGGTTCACGTTCGTACGTTTAAATGAAGATGTTCCATTGACCTTAAGGCGCAAAACCCTTCAGTACCTTATTTTAAAATGAGATTCACGTCTAAACGGCTTGTCATCATTTAAAATAAATATATATGTTACATAAGACCATTTTCTTAATAATTTGATCTAAGAACATTTTGAGTTTTATATATATAACTTAGTGTAATAAATTTGTAAAGTTATGTCTAACACGGACATAAATCGTCAATGGCACCAAAACAGTATTTTAATGAAATTTTCAGCATCTCAAAGACAATTCAACTAACTACATTTTGATTTAAGGCTTCTTTTTTAAAGTCTATGGGCCACGCGGGTGTGAAACGAGTGCGCGTTTTGTTCCCTCAAAATCTTTGGCGACTATCATAGTGTTAAGTTCAAACACATATTGAGCGGCTACTAACCACACCTCCTGGGCAGGGTTGAGACACCGCTAAAATGTGTATGTGAAAGTTTTTCACAACTCCTTTTTTCATGAACAGATTGCCGCGCAGGGCGCTATAGTCACCGCAACTGAGACACATTATAATTATGTCGTTAGCCTAAATTTTACTTGACAATTGAGAATACCTGAACCACACTGTTTATATCTTGCCTTATTTTTATTAAAATCTTGGACACTTTACACAATACCAGGATTAGGAATTAGTTAGCAAAATGACGACATAAAATACAGAATAGTATTCTTGCCTCGTATCGATTTAAAAGTAAGTAGGTATTTAAACATGTATTACAAAAGATGTAATATCTACCTATACATAATTGATATTAACCACATAATGACAGACTTCTGAATCGATAGTAATATTTGAAAAAAAAAAAGTTCTAATACACGGTCATTAGAGCTTATTTATTAACATTTTAAGTAGATACGTATCTCATAATATTCATAAGTTTTCCTTAAATTACAGGTAACTTTTGATATTTTTCTTTAAAATTATGAGGGGAAAATGTCGTAGATTATCGAGTGGAAAACAATCTTGAAATAAGTACCTTCCCTTAACAAACATCTTAGCACATGAAAATGCCATTTTCAAAATCGTGCAGTCATTGTCAATGTTAATGCCAATTTGGCTCGACCCCTATCTCTCAAAATATTTTGGCTGCTCATATCCTATAATTAATATGGGAAAAGGGGTGGGGTAAGTCATCCTGGATTGGTTTTAACGCACCAACATCCAACACCATTAGAGGAGCCAGTCAGCGGAACAATTTAATTGATTTATTTATCCCTATATCCAATTAGGCTAGCACCAAAAATTGCTTGATGAAATTCAGGCAGAATTCCCTTCATAGCCGCCTGATACACATTTCGATGGACAGTGCTAAAGCATGATAGGTATTCGCTTTGAAATTATGAATTTTCATTAAGTGAAGGTCTGCGAGCAAAACAAACAGTATTTTAAATTATTGAAATTCTATTCTGTCTGTGTTTGACGAGTCTGGTCTATTTATTTTGTAATATTATGGTACTATTTTTGTAACTGTTTTGTGTTATTAAAATAAATCAGATTTCTTTCTCTAGATATTGTAATAAATCAGTTCTATTTTTTACTTATTATGTCTAGTGAGCCCGCTGTTGACCTCGTCTCGCTTGATGGTAAGAGATAGATGAGGTCTACGGTGGAACGGGCGAGCCCCTAAAGGTGCGAAAACCGTGACACACGACTAGTGCAGGAGACGCACGTAGGTAGGATTCAGTTCTTAGCGACCGCGACGCGTGACTGCGACCATGCAACTACGTGACCGTGGTTGCCAGTCGCGGGGCGACCCCTAGCTTTTCGATGTCAGCGACGGCGACATTGCCACTCTGCCCGCAGTTTTTATGGGCGACGGTTGTGTTCTATTGCAGTACGATATGTGGCACAATTTATCCGCAGCTAGGAAAAAAGTTATTCAGCAGCTATTGGGATGAAGAAGATTATGATATTCTTGTGTTATTATCTATGCCACAGGAAAAAAGGATGAAGAATGACTAAATTTTCACATCACGAGAAAAAGAGGGTTGCTTTCAAATACTCATAAAACGACATTTAGATTATAAAGAACAAATATTCAGAAAATATTAGACTGATGTGTTCCCCGCCTGCGTCAAAAATCAAAAAATCAAAATCAAAATACATTTATTTGCGTAAATAAGGTACAGAAAGTTGGTAAAAAGTACAAAATTGTTCTCTTATTCTGCCTTTAATTTCGGCGTGCAAATATAAAATAGAGTGACACATTTTATTAAAAATTGTTATTGATCATAATCATGCAGTCACTAAACAGATAAACCCATTAAAATCGTATTATTGAATTAAATAAATATCAATATGATATGAAAAAAAATTATAAAGATAATCACAAGTGTCAATATTAATAATGTCAATAATGGGAGAGATTCACCACACAATAATAATAAACAAACACAAAATAATAACAATAACAATTTAAAAAATAATAATAATAAAGATAATAATCATAAATGTCAATAATGGGCGAAATTCGCCATAAAATAATAAACCAATGACAAAATAATAATAATCATAATTTAAAAATTACCGAGCAATTTACAAAAAAAAACTTACAATTTATAATCCAAAAACTCATGCACACTATAAAAGCACTTTTCAATTAGAAACCTCGTCAAATTATTTTTAAATCTAGAAAATGGTAGCGTTTTTATGGTTAGTCGCGTGACGGCAATGCTCCTGAAAGGTAGGATTCGATTATTAGCGACCGCGACGTGCGACCGCGACCCGCGACCGCGATCGAGTCGCGCAACCCACCGCTTAAGGTAGGATTCGCCTAGATGTCGCTGTCGCTGACATCGGAAAGCTAGGGGTCGCCCCACGACAGGCGACCATGTTCGCGTAGTTGAATGGTCGCAGTCGCGCGTCGCGGTTGCTAAGAACCGAATCCTACCTTAACCGGTCTCGCTCTCAGACGAGTAGTGTCGCGGGTCGCACTCGTAATGCCTGAAAATTTTGTCATTTAAAAATAATGAAACAATTTATTGATTTGTTTCCATATTGATAACGAAATTTTTTAGCCTCAGGTATATAATTCCTTTTTAACCAATAGTTTTATAATATTAATAATTATAATATCATATCATACTGTTCTTCTTCTTGCAATAGTAACTTAATAAGTTATCTAACTTATTAAGTTAGCCAACTTATTAAGTAACCGCTAACTTCTTCTAAACCACGCAATGGATTTTGAAAGAGCACTAAACGAGGCGCATTTATGCGTTTTTGTATATAATTTATCTCGTGCGAAGCGGTTCGCTTAGTTTTGGTATATTCTTTAGATTAAATAACATAATTTACGTAAGCTTGTCTTTATTTTACGACACAATAAGGTATGAAGACCTATTCGAGGCACAATAGAGGTCCACCACCCACAATTTTTCTCTACCAAGAAATTGTGAAACTGAAGCCTTATAAACTTAATTAGAGTTAAGAACTAAATAAGGGCGAATATTACCCAACCAACTGTTCGTGGAATAAGACCTTTAAAATAATACTGAAATAAACTTCAACCCTTTTCATATTACGACAAGTTTTTTCATGTTTTTTAAAGCCATTATTTTTGACACTATACTTTGACCGACTAACCGATTAGTCTGTTGTAAAGAAGCTGACTAGTCAGCCAAGCCAATCACGACGCTTCGAAGAGTGAAGTACGATTCCTCCCAGTCGCAAATCCAAGTATAAGGACTACCTACAGTAGTGCCTACTCCGTCAATTCCGACAGAGGTCAGTTTATGTCAGAAAAGCCAGCAAAATATTAAAGATAGTTTTGCTGTACAATGGTCACGTAAAGACTCAAGATCAAGAGACATAAATATTGCGATGGTGAGAGGACTACACATTAAAAAAAAATTACATTCACATATGAAAATGTATAAAACTGATTCTAAAATAAAAGTATTAATTAACAATCAAGCTTTTTTTTTACCTTATTTTTTTTATTTACTAGCCGGATAGTCGGTGCCCTTTGCCGAATATTCGCCGAATACGAAAGTGTCCGGATAGTTGGCAACTCGTCACCGTCTAGTCGGCACATCCCTAATTATTTTGTCACTTCAATGGTTTCAGCAAGATAATTCAATTGTAGGGATTATATTCGTCAAAACACGATGTTTGTGAAAAGAAAATCATATGAGAGGAAATCCAAAAGTTCCCGGAATGAAATGGTTGTAAAGTAAACAAAACAATAAAACAAGTATGTGTCGGAAATGCTTTTATTGACCTCGACCTAGTCTGATGGCAAGCGATGGATGAGTTCTATGATGAAACGAGCGATTGACAGGGTGATACTAGTTACATGACAAACATCATCATCATCATTTCAGCTGAAAGACGTCCACAGCTGGACATAGGTCTCCCCCAAATGTCGCCACATTATCGTTCAAAATGTATTATTGGTAGGCTCGCGCTTGACCTCAGGCACTTACCATCAGGTACTACCTCAGGTGAGATAGTACCTAATGGTAAGCGATGATGTAGTCGACAATGTAGCACGCTTGCTCTTCATTCTTGACTTAAAGACTCCCAGGTTGTAGCTATCAGGAAATACAGACTCCGGCAGGGAATTCCACAGCTTTGCTGTACGCGTAATAAAAGTATTCCCAAAACGTTTGGTGCGTGTGTGTGAAATGGTTTATGACTAACATAAATACAAATGATTTAAACTTATAAAAATCGCTCCATGTAAAATTCTAGTATCCAGCTGAATCTGGTTAGACTGGAAGCTGGTACTTGATGGTTGGGCAAAGGCAAGTCAGATTGGAGTCATATTTGGGGGTAATTGTAGTGAAAGGGAAATAATATTTAGGGCCCAAAAACGTTGCTTTTGATCGATGACCGGTCAGAAGTCTACAGAAAGTTACAAAATATATTCTTAAAACTGCCCTATTCGTTAAAACTGATAAACATTTATTTACCTCATTGATTGATATAAGAAAACGCGCAGCACCCATAAGGTCTATATATAATAATCAACTTTATACAAGTGGTCACAAAACAGCCCTATTAAGAAAGAATATTTTATCGATGGGTTCTCTTATTTATAATATGCTACCCAATACTCCACTAGAATCACCCTCCAATGTATTTAAAAAACAGTTAACAAAAATGCTATTAGACAAGTGTTACTACGGGTACATATTTGAATATCGAAGATTAATATACCTACGGATAAAATGCCACAGTTCAAAACATCGACAATTAAAATAAAATAATAATAAAATAACGATTGTATCGAAATATCGAAAATTGTTACATCTTAACATAAAATGTCTAAGATTAGAATGCCGACTGATTAAAATATCGACTGATTCAAAATGTCGATAGTCATTATACCTATGTTCAAAATGTCAATGTTTAAAACACCTAAGTTCATATTTACGTTAAAATTACCTACTCGTTAGAATATCGAAAAAAAATATATATATGTGGTATGAGTGGAAAAATGTAGGCAGATTTGAAATTGTCACACTCTGCCAACGCCTTATCATATTAGTCATTAGTCTGTCCTCTACTGCAAACATTTAACGTATTGTTTAGCGAATATTATCATGTCGGAAAACGGATTAGTAGTTTTCAAGCGCTCGCCGGCCGCTGCCGCGGCACCGACAAGCCGACGACGTAGCGGCCAATAAGTAGGTTGCGGTGCCGTATGGGCGGCATCCGACTGAGGCGGGCCGCGATGTGGTATGGTAGGCATCGCGGCTGAAGGTTGGAGGCCACGGCGGGAGAGGAGTGCCGGTATAACGGTGCGCCGCTCGCCCTATCCTTCGCGGCCTGCACGGGGTCGCCACCGTCTGATGGCGGACGCGGTGGGGCCGCAGGGGAAGAGGAGTGTCGGTATAGCGTCGGCCGCTCTCCCTATCCCCTGCGGCCGAAAAGTGGTAGGTGGCGGGGTGTTTGCGCAGAACGCCTGCAAAAATTATCATATCACTGTTGCAGCTGCGTGTGTTTTGGCTCGTACCTTTTATTTTTATTATATTTTAAACATCTACCGACAGTAATATGTTTTTTTCATTATACGAATTTAACTTAACCATCAAGGCGTATTTATTACATCTCCCGCTAAATAAACCTAATGAAATCCCAAACATGGTCCTATCGAGCCTGGATTAGAAGGTTTCACGTTGAAGAAACTTCGATCAGCTATTATTACAAGGATTTCAAGAGAATTGGTGGATAACTCATAATTACAAGCGAAATTAGGTGTGGTATCCATTTTGCTGTGTCATTGTGAAGATTTGGAATTTTCCGTGGTCTGGACAATCGAAATCATCATTAGTTCCACCCAACACTCTTTATCAGGTTGTATTTAGTGTTAATTAGCCGTTAATAACCAGGTTAGTACAAAGTATAAAACTTTGACTTGCAGAACCCTATAGTGATTACATATTGTTATTTGATCAGACTTTAGATTGATAATCAAAGTTATTTGTACCTTTTAAAGAGTAGTTATAAAATATCTGCATTATTTAGTGTCGCTTTATCAGGTAGATAACAGTTACTGAGTCATTTATTCATGTAATCATATGAAAAGTTAACATAGGGTCATTTCATTGTATTATAGTAATTATTTAAGTCCCTGTACCTACAAATTTTTGTTTTGCTAAAACGTATAATCGTTAATTATTGTATTGTATTGCAAAGGTAACAATTTACAATAAAGTTAGCAGTCAATTCGGTTTTTTGTACCTATTTAGGTTATTAAAACTTGAATTGTAAACATTCCAGGTTGACTACAACAGCTTACGCAATGCCAGAGGATAAGGAGCTCATTAGAAAAAGGGCGAGTTACAAGGGAAGGGTAACAGTATTCTTGAATTATTTGAAATCATTAAAACCTTCTATAAGTTCTTCTGAGATTAGCGAGTTGCAATTGCGTTATAACAGGCTTGAGTTATTGTATAGCCAATTTGACGAGTTGCAATTGGCACTGGAATGTAGTACTAATAATTTGGACGGTCAAATGTTAGAACGTAGCGAGTTTGAGTCTCTTTATTATAAAACCCTATCTGAAGCTCAGAAAGTGCTCGATGATTATAGGAAAAAGGATCCTAGTGAGTGTGAGGTAAGTTCACATTCTAATAATCACAGGTTTGTTTAATTACCGACTATTCAATTACCAAAATTCAGCGGTTCTTACGTGAATTGGTTGGAGTTTCACGATACGTTTGTCAGCCTCATTCACACTAATGACGACATGAACGACATAAATAAATTCCATTATTTGAGGTCATCACTAGAAGGGTCAGCTGCCGTGGTGATAAACTCCATTCAGTTTTCTGCCGCTAATTACTCAGTCGCTTGGAAGTTGCTCTGTGACCGGTTCGATAATAAACATCTGTTGATTCAACACCATGTTACAGCATTATTTGACATTGAGACGATCAGTAAGGAGTCGTCAGTTAATTTAAAAGCTTTAATCGATCAAATTAATAAAAACTTGTGTGCTTTAGAATCCCTTGGAGAACCTGTTAATCACTGGGATACTTTACTCATTCACTTTATAACAGATAAGTTAGACAATAAAACGTACCGTGAATGGGAAGAGTATAAAGGCCGCCTTGACAGGGACTTCAAGATTACATTTACCGTGTTTCTCACATTTATTAAGACTCGTGCTGATTTAATCGAAACATTAGAAATTGCAAGTACAAAATTGAATAAACATTCAAACACTTACAAAAATTCTAAAGTTAGAACAATGGTTATACAGGACTCCATTAATAAAATAGACAAGAATAATCATGGGAGTTATAGTTCTTCTAAGCCTAAGAGTTGTGTTAAATGTAACGGTGAGCACAAATTGAGCAGTTGTCCTCAGTTTTTGGCCTTGAGTAATGAAGACCGGTTACAATTATTACCGAAATATAAGATTTGTTTTAATTGTTTGTCTTCAGGACATTACGCTAATAACTGTAAACAGGCAAGTTGCAAAATATGTCGGCGCAAGCACCACACGCTGGTGCATGTCGCATATCATTCGAAGAAGTCAGACTTGGCTATTACTTCTGCTAACAGTGATGATGCGACCAATGCGACCCTTTCTGCGAATGTAGAATGTGGTAACGTATTGTTATCTACGGCATTAATTAAGATAATAGATAAAAACGGTCAGCAATACGTTACTCGTGGTGTGCTTGATAGTGGCAGCACATCATGCCTCATGACTGAAAAGCTTTACCACCAACTAGGTTTAACTGCTAAAACTGTAAACAACTCCATATTAGGTATTAATAATTCATCTTCGCATATCTTTAAAATGTGTCAGGTCTCATTAAAATCTTTAGACGACAACTTTTCCATTAAAATTAATTGTTTTGTTCTACCGTCAATAACTGATGATATTCCGAGTAGGCAGGTAGACATACTAAAATTAAAAATACCATCTAATATTTGTCTGGCTGATCCTAGCTTTTATTCACCGGCCCCGATAGATATGTTGCTCGGTGCTGACATCTTTTGGGATTTACTGGGATCACAAAGAATTAAGTTAGGAGACGGACAACCTATTCTTTGCGAAACTAGACTGGGATGGCTCGTTTCAGGCCCAATAAAAATTAGTTACGCTTCGACCCCGTCTAGGATAGTGAAATGCAATTTCACAAACATTGTTTCAGACGGTAACGATGAATTAAATAACAGTGTAGATCATCAACTCACAAGGTTTTGGCAATTGGAAGAGGTTTGTACTACATCAGAGTATTCTCAGGAAGAGAAGCTATGCGAGGAACATTTTGTAAAGAATATTACACGTCTGGAGAACGGGCAATTTTGTGTTCGAATTCCACTGAAATGTTCCCCGGATATGTTGGGTGAATCTTTTCCAAGGGCTAAACATTGTTTTTCTTCTTTAGAGCGTAGGTTCAGAAGTCAACCTCAACTGTCCAAGATGTATAAAGAGTTCATGGCAGAATACGAAGCTTTAGGTCATATGTCAAAATGTGAAAATTTTGAACATTCTGCTCATTACCTCCCACATCACGGAGTTATGCGTGACAGCAGTGTCACCACTAAATTAAGAGTGGTTTTTAATGCCAGCAGCGCCACTACTACAGGTACATCTTTTAATAGCATACAGATGACCGGACCTGTAGTACAGGATGATCTTTTATCAATACTGTTACGTTTTAGACAACATAAATATATTATTGCCCGTGATGTGGAGAAAATGTACCGGCAGATAGTTGTTCATCCCAATGACAGACATCTGCAACAAATCGTCTGGCGTGATGACCCGTTAATTAAGTTACAAACTTACCAGCTAAATACCGTGACTTACGGCACGGCCAGCGCTCCGTTTCTTGCAACAAGGTGCCTAAAGCAGTTAGGTTTAGAGTGCGTTGATAAAAGGGCTGCTGAGGTCATTCTTCGCGATTTTTACGTCGACGATTTGCTAACGGGAGGAGATGATTTCAATGAAGTCAAAGACTTGCGTCATAAAGTTACTTCTACTCTTGCTTCAGCTAGAATGAACCTAAGAAAGTGGAAGTCTAATGATATGCGTTTGGTAATTGGTTCTGACTGTCCCCAATCTTCACTTGATTTGAATATTGGTGGATCGGAGTCTACCAAAACCTTAGGTCTAGGTTGGCAAACACAATATGATCAACTTTATTTTGCCATAAGTGAACCAATTATTTATAATAATACAAAACGTGACATGCTTTCGATTATATCACAAATTTTTGACCCTTTGGGGCTTTTGGCTCCATGTATTATAGTGATGAAGATGTTACTCCAAAAGTTATGGTTACACAAACTGACATGGGATGAACAGCTGTCGCCGGACATTAGAAAGATTTGGACCGAATTAGTCATGAATTTACCAAAGTTAAATCAAATTAATATTCCACGTCGTGTTTTAATTGAGTCAATGGACTTTTTAGAGTTTCACGTATTCACTGATTCATCTGAACGAGCATACGGAGCATGCTTATACGTTCGCAGTGTCAACAATGAACGTCAAGTTTTAGTACGTTTATTGATGGCTAAAAGTCGTGTTGCCCCTCTAAAACCAACCACTATACCCAGACTTGAGCTTTGCGGTGCTCTGGTCGGAGTTCGAATTTAAGAAAAGGTGATCGCCTCATTACGGTTAAACTCTAGGCCGCGTACATTCTTTTGGACAGACTCCACTGTCATCCTAGGATGGCTTAAAATGTTGCCAAATAAGCTGCAGCCATTCGTTCGCAACAGAGTTGCAGAAATTTTAGAAAAGACCGGCAACTGCGAGTGGAGACATGTCCCAACTGACCAGAACCCCGCTGATTATGTCTCCCGAGGAATAGACATTCATTTATTACCTTCTTTAGAAGATTGGTGGTCTGGTCCAAGTTTTTTAAGGAATGACGAATCATGTTGGCCTTCTAGATTTACACAATCCACTGATGACATTGTACCTGAAATTAAACCTAATGTCACTTTAAATGGTGCAGTTATCGATAATATGTCTCATGAATTTATCAACTTCAACCGATTTTCTAACTTTTTAAGGCTTCAGCGCACGGTTGCTTATGTTCTACGTTTTGTTGCTAAATGTAATACACTGCCTGTTCATGGTCCCTTTAGTAATGATGAACTACAAAAGTCGTTAAATTTGATTATTCGAATATGTCAGAACGAGTCTTCATAATAAACAATTTCCTAAAAAAAGTGCATTATTGAAATTTAACGTTTTCCTGGACGAACATAAAGTAATGCGTGTTAGAGGTCGATTGCAAAACTCGGATCTACCGTATGATAAGAAGTGTCCAATTCTTTTACAGTCTAGCCATCACTTCACAAAATTATTATTTGAGTACGAACATAAAAGGTTGTTTCACGCTGGACCCCAGTTAATATTGGCTTCCATACGGGATACATACTGGCCCATAAGAGGTCTCAATTTAGACAGGTCGTGCTACCGCAGGTGTGTACGTTGCTGTCGTCTCAAAGGTCAAACCGTCACACCGATTATGGGCAATTTACCACGACAGCGACTTCTAGCTGGAGGTTTCCCTTTTGAAAGTATTGGCTTAGATTATGCAGGTCCAATACAGTCTGCTGTTCGACAGGGCCGCGGCTGTAAATTAGTTAAAGTATATATTGCAATTTTCGTTTGTTTTACTACAAAATCTATACACCTTGAACTAGTCGGTGATTTAACAAGTAATACTTTTATTATGGCGTTAAAGAGATTCATCTCGCGTAGGGGTAAACCGGTTAATATATATTCGGACAATGGCACCTCGTTTGTTGGTGCATACAATGACCTATCAAAATTTCTAAAGACTAAATGCGACTCGTTATCTGAGGAGATGGCTAAAGAAGGCATTAATTTTAACTTCATACCTGCATACTCTCCTCATTTTGCTGGCCTTGCGGAGGCTGGTGTCAAGTCAACGAAGCATCATTTAGTCAGGGTGTTGGGCCTTTGTAACCTCACTTACGAGGAACTTTATACTACGCTAGTGCAAATAGAAGCTATTCTAAACTCCAGACCACTGACTCCACTTTCATCAAATCCTGAAGACTTGGCACCATTGACACCCCGACATTTTTTGATTGGACGTCCTTTAACATCTTTACCGATTGGTTAGAGTGGTTGAGGTGCCGACCTGATTACTGACCATTCTACCAGTTCCTTGTCTCGCTTTCAACGTATTGAACAGCTTCGACAACATTTTTGGAGCAGATGGAGCAAGGAATACATATCGGAGCTCCAACTCAGGACGAAATGGCGCACGTGTAAGGGTTCTCTGAAGCTGAACTCCCTAGTACTGCTAAAGGAAGACAACACCGGCCACCGTTGAAGTGGAAAATGGGTCGGATTGTTGCTACCTATCCAGGTCCGGATGGCATTATCAGAGTCGCAGACGTCAAGACTTCTACTGGTCTGCTCCGCAGATCGTTCAGCAAGATTTGTCCGTTACCCATCTACCCCGAGACTGACAATTTTGGTTGAAAGACAGGCTTTCAACGCCCGGGGGTATGTTTGCGCAGAACGCCTGCAAAAATTATCATATCACTGTTGCAGCTGCGTGTGTTTTGGCTCGTACCTTTTATTTTTATTATATTTTAAACATCTACCGACAGTAATATGTTTTTTTCATTATACGAATTTAACTTAACCATCAAGGCGTATTTATTACATCTCCCGCTAAATAAACCTAATGAAAGCCCAAACACGGGGCACTGTCCTGACCCGTCACAGGGGGACCAAGGGTGTCATACACGGGGTTGTTTGGCGACCATGTGCTGGTTTGGTCCCTTGGGTGGTCACGGCGTATAGTGTGTTCTGGTGCGCCAGTGATGAGGGTAAACCCCAGAGGATGGTCCGGAGACGGACAGCCACGGCGGGTTCGCGGATGTATGCTAACGCGTTCCCGTGTTCCCGCCATGAGCGGCATAGGAGGACACCGTAGAGTTTTAGTGGGTTAGAGTCCCATATAACTGAGCTATCTCCCCGTGGTAGCGCAGTATGCATGAGCATTTCTCCACGCTAAAAAAAAAATGGTTAGAACTGTGACCAATTGCGCGTAAGCCGAGCGAGCGAAGCGAGCGGTGCCGCGGCAGCGGCCGGCGAGTGCTACTTCCAAGTTGCTCGCAGAATTTTTTCACCATTTTCTAATTATGCGGGTTTTCGCAATATCCAAAATATCAAATTACCCTACATAATAAATATCGATATTTCACATTCGATACTCTATACTTCGATATTTGGGGCATTCGATACTCTGTACTTTTGATATTTAGGTCTTTTGATGTCACTTTTGTAGATAATTAGATTTTAAATATATTGGACGTAGGTTATCTAACCATTCGACATTATAAACTTACGTTATTTTAATTTTCGGTTAAATAGTCATTCGATATTAAAATTTTCGATGTTTTGAACAGTGACATTTTAACCGTATTTATATTCGATATTCTAATATGTACCCGTTACTACACTTTTACTGATTTTGTAAATGATAAAACTTTTGCTTAAACTTTTGTAAATGATAAAACTTTTGCTTAAACTTTTGTAAATGATAAAAGTTTCATTTATTATTTTCTATTTTATGCCGATTTTATGGTAAATTCTTTTGTTTTGACATTTGTATGACTATTTTTGACAAATTTTAAATAGGTACATAATTATATTGATTTTATTTGACATTTGATTTATATTTTAGCACTTAGTTAATTGTATATTAAATTAACATACATACTTGTAGAGATTTTATCAGACATCTGATTATTATTTTGACATTACTATTATTATTCATCTGAATCTTTTAACTTCCATTTATTATGGTGAAATTTCATTGTTAAGTTTTATTTTCATTGTTATTATTATAATATTAATTTCTATAATGTTGATTATTGTTGTATTTATTCAAAAATGTTTCGCTAATAATAACCTAAATCATTTTTCATTTTCTGTTTCAAGCCATTTTATATATTTTATGTTTTGACTGGTCATTGCTTTGAAATGGTAATACTATAATTTTATAAAAATATTGGTGTTTCTGTAATTAAATTCAAGAAGAATTAAAATTTGCATGCCGTAAGGCAAAATGTATAGGGGCTATCAACAAAAATAACATCTAATCGGTACATCTACATTACGCAAATAAACGATTTCATTTCATTTCATTTAATTGGTTTCTTAAACTTATGTATGTAAATGAATATCTCAATAGATCCTACTTAAGGGTCTGAAGTCGAACAGTTGGCAATCGACATCTGAGGTTCTAAGCCACGCCCACTGTCATCGATAGCTTAGGGGAAAACTTTAAATTGGAGCGAAAAGTATTTGAAAATTAAATACACAAGGCCGACCACAGAGGCCCACATCATAAACGGACTCTGCCGATGGTTTTTACAAAAATATTCCGGCGCAAGTTCTTATTTCAAACTGGCGGCTAGTATCTGACATCAGATCGTTCACTGTTATTTTGCCTATGAATGCAACCTTATTGCTACGAAAATAAAGATCGCTAAAATATGTAATCTGGCTAGTGTCATACGAGTCTTTGCCGTGCAAATTGAATAAATAATAAAATTATGTCTGGTACTATGCGACTGCCACATATAAGAACACAGTAGGTGCTATTTTTATAGTGGTTTTATAGCCAGATAATTTTATTTATATTATTTTAATGAGTTCTACTATACTGAAATGGACTATGTAATTGAAACTTTAAATTTCAAATTGAGATTTGGTGCTTTCATTAATCAATTTAATCATTATTTACAATAGGAAAGTCCCATCAAATTGTAAAACACCTTAAATTTGCAAACATGCCAGAACTTACTAGGTTCGGAATTATCTTTTTTGTCTTATATTTAAAATATCCAATAGAATTTAGGACACTATTAATATCATTTGTACAATTCGTAGGTTCATAATCCTTGTGTAGTATTTTCTTGAAATATTAAGATGTCATTTAGTTACTAATACAACATGACTTTCCATAGGTTACTTCAAATCATAATATATTTTTGCGCTATCCTGGAATATAATAGTTTCAAGGCACTTTTGGGTTTTGATATACACCAGCCCTCTGGGGTGAGGAGGTCACGTGGTGCCGTTTTTGAGATAAAATTAGTTCTATTTTTAAAGAGGTTTAAATTCTTTTTAGTTAAACTAAATGGACTTAGTAAATAAACTAAACGACATGAGTCGTATATAATACAACAAAAATGTAGATGCTAGTGACAGCGGTAGTGCCAGAGAATAAAAATAATAAAGAGTTTGACAATATTCCTTATGATGTTGTTAGTTCTAATTAAAGCCACCAGGCTACATGATCTGGCTGCATTATACCTGATATTTTATTTGACAGATTTAATTGACGAGAAATAAATCAAATATTTTTTTGCATTTTGCGGAAAAAAGGGACATACGTCCTCCTAGCAACGCCATAAAGCGGTCACTGTCGAATTGCACTGGATGGAAAGAGAAGCACGATGGAATTTGTTTGGATTTTTTTATAAAATATAATAATATGAATTACTTAAAAATAATAAATGAAACTTCAAAATATACGACTGTGAAGTTTTGCGTCCTGTAATGATACATTATTGTTGTTAATAGTACAAATGTACGCTGGTCAGTATTACCGTATTTTTTTTTTATATCACGGTAAGAACTTACTTTGCCATTCAATTGTATCGAGGTTTTCGTGCGTAAACGTGTTTCAGCCACAACAAATTTTTCAGAAATATGATCAAGATTAACATATCTTTTCCCGCTACCACATCTTCAATAGACATGGCAATTTTTTTTTTTAAAGAATGCTTATTTTGGGAATTCAGCCCCTTAAGGCCTATCTCCGCTTTATAGTCGTAAAGCGGATACTTTCTAAAGCATATTCCTAAGTAACGGCTAGGATAAAGGTTTGAAAAATATTTTTCATGTACCTAAATTATTTGTGAAACATAATTTTTTCGTATGACTTAAACATTTCGTTTAAAAAAAATAACTTCACAATATTTTTGCGCTTTTTTTGCATACTCATTAAAAACGAATTGTGTATTTAAAAATATTTTTACACAGAAAAATTGATGGTTACAATTTCTTATTAACCTATGTAGAAAAATATGTAAATAAAAAAATATTTTGCAAACAAAACAGTCCAAAAGGAGGTCCAATATTGATATTCAGGCACCGAGCGGGCGCACGGCCAGTACCGCGGTAATATTGAGTAATATATTATACGCCTTAAGCGTCATTTCGATTGTGACCAACTTACCAAATACTACACAGTTGGTACCTTATAACATTAATTGAACTTACAAAGGTACTACAGGATTAGGTACGGTACGTCTAATAAACATAAATTTATAGTGGAATCTGCTAAACAACCTTGAAAGTTGAAACATTTTCCCTTTCAGAAGCCAAACGTAGCAATCAAAGGAAAGCGGGGCTTCAAAATTAGGTAAGTAGTTGTATACTATCTCAAAGTTCTGGAGCAAATTTCAAACGTTATATTAGTCAACCCTGCCACTGCCAACGATAAGAACATTTATAAAATATGATCAACTCCAGCTGATCATGATCAGCTATTGTCGGTTGGACAAAGACATTTTTAGAAAGTACGCCACCTTTTAGCGACATCTATGCCGCAACATACGTATAACAAAAAAGATCTAACGTCACACAAATCCAACATCGCAAAATCACAGTTTGCCACGAGATTTGAACATATACAATCACCAGCGGATAGTTGCCAACCAGATGCAACACCCGTCAGGTTCAAGGTTCCTATCTTTTCAACGGAGGTTGCGGGCGTTTCCACCCTGATCCGCAGGGTTATTGTCGATTTGCCATAAAGTTGATTCGTCACACTTTTTTAAGTTGCATACATTTAAAGTAAATTCATCACAAGCATAAAAAAGTATGCATCAATACGACACGGGTAGATACAGTTTGTTGTTAATTCGTCACACATCTTCAGTTTTGGAAAAGTACCGTTAGCAAGCAATGTTCTAGCTCTAGGGTTTAACATCAAAGAAACTATTCATGGTCCAGCCATTGAGACTGGTTATTGGTTACAGTCCATCTAGTTACACAATCATCATTACACAAACATCTAGTTACCAAAAATCTGAAATTTATCAAAATACTATTTAATAACTTAAAATAAAATCAAGAATCATGACCTAGAATCAATTCAACCTAGTATCATGAAATTGCGCAAGAAGGATGGTTTCATCATCTTCCTGCCCTTATCCCATGTTACTTGGGGTCGGCGCAACACGTTTTCTTCTTCCATACCGTTCTGTCCCCTGTCACGCTATTACTGACTCCCTTTGCCTTCATATCACTCCTCACACAGTCCATCCATCTTTTCTTTGGCCTTCCTCTTCCTCTCCATCCATCCACATTTATATTCATAACTCTTTTAGTAACATGCGTTGCATCGACCATACCAGGACAAACGGTTTCCCTTCAACTTTTCTGTCACTGGCACCACTTTCAAACTGCCTCTAATATACTCATTTCTCACTTTATCCAATCTCGTCACGCCGCACATCCATCTCAACATTCTCATCTCTGCTACATGCAATCTCCTTTCATCCATCTTTTTCACAGCCCAACATTCTGATATCACGGACTTGTATATTTTACCCTTTAACTTGAGGGGCATCCGTGGATCGCAAGTTGTTCCAGTGACCTGTCGCCATTTCATCCATCCTGAGTTGATCCGGTGCGTTACGTCTCGGTCTATTTCGCCATCACCTTGGACAAGCGACCCTAGGTACCGGAAGTCGGAGCAGATTGGTATGGGCGCTCCAACGAGAGTTATGATGCAAGAAGGATGGTTTAAAAGATTAAATAACGCAGGCAGAGTTTCGGCGTGTTACGTGTCGAGGCGGTTGCCTACACGATGCCTTCTACTCCAATACTGCTGTGATTTAAGAAAGATATACCGTGAAATATTTTATTGTTTTTTCATACTCTTAAGATGTTACCTTTAGTTGTACATTCTTATCTGCAATTAGAACTGTGATTTTTTTAGAGACTTAAGTTGAATTAAACAATTACAATTTGTAGTAAACCTGTAAATAATAAATATCTATTTCATTCCTATCAAGTGTTTGATTTTTCTGCAGTCTGTAGAGAGAAAACAAATGTGACGAATATATAACACTCCAAAATGGTTTACTACAAAAAAAAGGGTGACGAATTTACACATGCTTTTTATGTGACGAATCGACTTTGTGGCAAATCGACAATAACTCGTTCCGCATACCTCTAAAACCTAAGTAATAAACTAAAAACTAACCACACATAAATACGATCCTATAAAAGGATTTCCAATATTTCAACCTACTTACGGACCAGACAAAACAAACACTTTATATAATAATCCAATTCAATAATCATGTAAGTACTTAGAAATACAACGTATAACCAATAATACCCCAATCATGTTCTCAATGATCTGTAATATTATCTCGTTTATCTGAAGTGATCACAAATTGTTACTCACACAAAATCCCCGAACAATTCCTTCGCGAAAACATTTCAATTTTCCCCTTAAGATATCAAATCACTGGAAAGTATAATTCAAGTCGTGGCAATTTTAATATCCGTTTAACCGAACTGTGATCAGACTGTCAGACGAGGCCATTCGGCAGACATAATGGACTCGAACATTAGCTTTAAGGCCTTTTCCAGATAAAATGGGACTGTAAAACATTTCGTTTGAGACTTACGCATAGACTGGCTAAATAAGATGGTCTTTGGAACTAATGAAGTGGCCACAATTTTTTTTTAATACAACAGTTTTTTTTCTTTTATTTTTAAGGTGGGTTTGCTCTTGGCTCTAGTCCAAACGAAAAACGAGTAGTTTTTCTCAAACATTAATCCATACTATATTTCTGTAAGTTACCTTTTCACATTTTAACGGATTTGGATGATCTTGGCACTCGAGTAGACCATTCTGGTTTAAGAGAAAAGTATTTTTTTTTAAGCCCGAATACGTTGGTATTATTTTGTGCCTTAAAAGCTGGCATAAGCTAACTAAATGTATAATATTATCTTTAAAAGTTAAAGTTAAGTGTTGATAATAAAGTCAAGAGGAGAGAAAAGAAAGAAAATACTTACTCAAAAAAGAATTGTAACAAACAGTAGATACTTAATCTAACTTAAAATTAAGGTATTTCCGCCACCTACAAAAACCAAAGTAAAAATAAAACATTCACAAAGGCACATTCAGAAAATAAATATTCATATTTTTCTTATTGTCTTTCTAAACAAAAAAAATACGAAACTGGAAAGATATTTAGAGCTCCACAAAAGACGACGAAAGTATATAATTAATGTCCTCTTGAATAAGTAGGAATTTCGACTTGTTCAAAGTTGTTTGTTTTAATGCCGGGAATGTCACGTAGCCTCGTTAAGGGTTAAGTACCGTTGAGCTACTGCTAGTCAACGCTCACTTGTTTTTAGTGTGTTCACTCTGTTTATTTTTTACTCTGTGGGAAGATTTGAAAAAGGAATTATATCGCGCGTTTGTTTTATATTTTTGCAAAATTATTTCAAGCCAGTATTTGCTGCAGAACAAAAGCCTTCTTTTTATTTGACTTTGTTTTACACTAAGGCGCTTTCAGAATGGAGCAAATTTGCAGCATCTGACAACTAGCTGTTTACATATATCTCAATGCGCACACGTAGTAACTCTGTGATGACTAAGTTAGTTTCTAATTGCAGCAAATAGCAACTTTGGAATTTGTATCGCTTGTGTAAAGTTAATTGAGAATAATAAAATTAAAAAATATGTTAAAATAAGGGCAGTGCTGTCTCTTCGATATCCATCATCACACTGTATGTAGCGTAGATTGAGCAACTCAGCTATCACAGTTGCACACAGATTGTCATAAATTTGCGACAACCGTTAACCGGGCTATTTGGTTGTAGCAACTGGCAACTTATAAAGGAAATTTTAAAAGTTGATAGTTGCCTCAACTAAAGTTGCTCCATCTGCAAAGCGCCTTAATCTGTATCCTTGAGTATGTTTTTAGGACAAATCTGCAACACTATTCTCTGCCACTGCAACTCACTCCTGAAAGTCAAAATCACATAATAATGGCAATGAAGCTTGGCGAGATCCAAAGAAGCAATTCGAAGCAGTCTTCGATCCCGCAAAGAAATTAATCAGAAAAGAACAACAGAAAGGAAAGAAAAACATAATTGTGTATACTGTAGCTTTAGTTAATTGGCTCTAGCATGAACAAATTGTTTTCCACACATTTCTATCGCCCCGAGGCCCGATTAACAGTCTCATTACTCCCGCAAGATTTAAAGCAAAAATTAGGTCATCGACATACACCTTTCATGTTACTCCAAGCAATTTCCCGTTAATAAGGCCGAGTTCCGACGGGCGTTAAAAACAAAGGTGGTTGGTGGAAACGCGAGCATCGTGGAATAGGCTCGTTAACTTTTCAATTTTCCGACCTGAGCTTAGTAATAGTAACGCTGTGACGCCCCACAGTGTAGCCCTACCCTATTATTTACTACTGTTACGACCTGACAGCATGCATCGAATTATTTATAGGATTTTTTTTTTGTGGGTTCCGTGTTATTTTTTGTGTGTAGAAGCATTAAAAAAGCTTTGTTCAAAGAGAAAAGAATGGCTTTTTAGTTCATCTCGTACCTTGAAAATGGAAAATCAATAAGCTGAAGCCGTAATATAACGTCATGATTCCGTTGTGAATAAGAATAATCAAGATAAACACATTACCCTCCTTCGGCGGTCGGGTAAAAAGGCGAAGTGATCGTTAAATCACGTCATGATAAAGTCCCAAGCTTCTAAATAAGGCCTACCTAATTCCTATTTTAAAAATCGTGAAAGTTGATTAAGCATTTCACTATTTAAGGCAACCAGAATTAAATTCTTGACTATGGTAAACGTCACGTTTAAAATAATTTATCTTCAAATAAAAATATCTTTTATTAACTTTAAAACTTTCGCGTTTAATGATTCCAATCAAATCAATCATCGCGTTAAATTCCCGTGATATATTGTTTCTCAGAAAATCTTTTCTCTAAAATAATGAACAACTTTTAACTAAACACTATCCAATTATAATAATTAACGCCTATTCTAATTTGTGATAACCAGGCAAACGACAAATTATTCATCAGTAGAGATCAGAGTCGATTTCCAAGTATCCTAATCATACACAGGCACCTCCATAGGGACAAACAACCAAATTACGGAATTCGCCGAATTACAGGCAACCGCAGGTCTATGGTAACAGTTGACATTGACAGTTGTTTTATGTCATAGCAGTAGAGGTAGTTTTCGTAGTACAACTAACTGGTGCTGCCGTCTTATACCTAGATGTCACTATCTGACAAAATAATATTTTGCGTTATTGACGAAAAACAGCGAAATAAGAGTTTTGGCGGGTACGTGATGGCATGTATGTTGCTTCTCTGTTTTATTTTTCTAAAATTGTGTAAAACTTCGTGGAGGCTTGCAATAAAATAACCGCCATTTTACTGGGGCCTAACTAGGAAATTGGACTAAAAACTAAAAACCCTAGAACTTCTAAACTTGACACTGGCTAAATGCACAAAACGTTCGAAGCCATAACATAAAAAAACAGCGAAATAATAGAACTCAATGCTGTATCAACTATAAATCATATGCGAGAGTTTCTGGTGTCTAAAAATAAATCTAATTGCGTACTTTCCAACAGGCACATACAATTACAAAATCATATCAAAATAGGTTTTTAAACATAGCAATTTGGGGTGTTTTATTTTTATCTGGCATATATTGATCGTAGAAAAATACTGGTATGAGAGTGTAATAGAGTTTTTTTGCTGATTTTGAAGCACTGACCTCTATCATACAAGTACGCTGGACTTCATATTATCTATGAAAAAATGAAGACATTTGATTTTCGCCATTTTAGCGCTGATAGCAACGTGACTTAACGTGAGAGTCCATGGAACTAATATTAGAGATGGGACACAGCATTCGGTAAAAAAATACTTTTATGGGCTTTATCGATCGTGAGAATACTTTAAATACGTAAGAGAAAAAAAAACCTTTATTTTTATTATGATCCATTTTTAAGTAATACAATCATTGCTGTAAAGGAGCAAGTATCTCCTCGCTCAAGTACACTAGTTAGTTAATACTTACAATCGTTCGGATTCACTCGGTTGGCGCCCATCGGATTCGTGAAGGGAACATCATTTATACAATAATAAATGAGATGGATAATCATTTATAACGGACGTATTTCTCGCTCTCATCGCTGAGATCCTGTCTCTGTAGTGTTAAGGTGCAAATAAGAGTGACATCGCATTCCAGCAAGGTGAAGACTTATATCAGTTTTCAACTCTGTTTCAGATGCAGATAATAAATTGTTTGACTTTTAAACATTTGTTAATATAATTATAATTATCATGATATTATTCCAGAATTAATTCCAGGCACGTGGTGATTGCTACAAGAGAGAGGCTTGTGCTCAGCATTGGGTGAAGTCGGGCTGTGGATGATCATGATGATGATGCCAGAATTGAGTATTACACATTGCTTTTGAACATATTATTATGATTATAAGGCATTCATATAACATTCATCACCAATCCCAATATGAGTATAATAATAAGTCTATACAGTAGATGAGTGATACGCCTTGCCAAGTCTACTATTTTGATACTAGTGTAATTTAAAAGTATCACTAATACTGATATATTAGTTGCAATATCATAATATTTCCAGGCGAATATATTATTATTACGTAATATCCTATCTCTAAATGTGTCAATTTTAAACATTAAAACAAAATAAGGTCATTAGCAGCTGTCAGTTCAGTCTACAAAATTAAAAATCACAGTATAGACAGGGTGATTTTTAATCCATAGACAGGAATATGAACAGTTTTTAGTTTAACATGAGACACAACCAGAAATCGAATCCCGGGGTGCTAGTGAAGCGGACCACGCTGAACACTACATTAACAAAGAATTATGTACTCCACAAAACGAATAAAAATAAAAACATCCATTTCCATAAAACGGGACCGCACTATAATTAAACTACATACCTACGTATCTACCTATTCGTGAGTGTGTAGAATAAAACGGTAGCAGTAGTGCAGGGTATGAAAATGCAATGGTGAGGGAAAAGGCTCGCTGGCCATTTATCGCCGGTTATTTGATTAAGCAACGGATAATTAAATTGCCGACGGAAAATTGTGTGGGGCCCTCGAAATAGAAATAATGTTATAGTGAGAAGATTGGTGGTGTTGTCAACCCCATCTATCTATTACATTGTGTGTAGATAATAGCTCATGAAATGTAAAAATCTGGACAAAACTAATAAATATATCAAATCCTACTGTAATAATCACACTAATATTATAAAGGCGAAAAGGACATGGCTAAACAACTGCCCTGAGCATGTATAGAAATTTCTCACTAACTCATAATATTCAAATAATCATTAATGAATTATTACGGTTTTATTATTCTTCTAGAACTGTCGTGAAAAATCAAATAATAAAAAGTTTTTTCATGTTTTTGTTTGACAAGAAGAACTTGTAGTCAATAAAACTACTTTTAATTATAAAAAATGTAGTCAATAAACCTACTTTTAATTACAAAAATTGTAGTCAATAAACCTATTTTTAAAGATATTTGCGAAAGCCGAAATGAACAGTACCTATTCATTATTATTTATTTTTGTACCTATCGAAATACATCTCAAAACGTTGATTTCTTTAATTGCATTTATCTGATTTCTAGAAATTATTGGCAATATTTGGAAAGAAACGGCACTTAAATAGTACTGTCAATAAAAAATTACATTCGATTCTTCTCGATTACACTTGATTCGCTTATAACCAAATTAAAAAAAACATGTTGGAGGTGTCGTGGGAACTCGCTTTGAACGAAGTTCCTTTCGCCGGATACTATGTATTAATACAGAACCAACTAGTATGGTCTTAATTTTCAATTGCGAATTGATTCATCATGAACCTTTAAATGACAGCCCTTTCCAATGCACGAAGGAAACTCGATAAGTAAAGATGGTCACCCATCCACGGAATGACCTCGGCAAGCGTTATTTAACCTTGAAGATCGACCTGTGCAGCTGTTATTATTTAGCTACAAGCTCCTCTAAACGCCTTGCTAGTATCATAGCAAAATCTTATTCTTTTACAAGTTTGTATACCTATTGATGTAAGAGTTTCTAAGATTTTATTTTCAGGATTGTGACGATATAAAAAGTTCCTGAAACATTTTTCATGCCATATACTAATATTCAACTATTCAGCATTACATAATACTAGTTAAAATGTTTATACATTGCTAGGGCAATCGTCCATACTTTATTTAGCCATGTCCTTTGTGAGTGTATATGTTTGTTACTTCTTCACGCTCAAACGGCTAGATGGATCGGGATGAAATTTGGCACATACATAGATTTTTAGTCAAGAATAGCACATAGGATACTTTTAATCCCGGGAATATGTGCGCTCGGGATAATTTTCGACTTAAATGCGGACGAAGCCGCTTGCAGAAGTATTATAGTTGAAAATCTTTGGTTATATTTTATATGACACATTCAGAGAGCAGTTTTCATAAATTGAAAATACATTGTTATGATCATTGTAAAGCTAAATAGTGACGAACTGTATTTAAACTATTTTATTTTAAAGCGATTGTTTTGCGGTTATTCTGAAAATATTATTCTATAGAGGAATGAAAGAGTATTTTTATTAAAACATCACGTTAACCAAATTGCTGTAGTTAAAATGTAATATTATTCACTATCATTTCGTAGACGAATAAATTACTCTGCCTAAACCTATTTAAAGGTGGCTAGATAAAATCGGATTCTACTTGGTTAGACTCGCAGTATGTTTTATTAAGGTTACACTAGTCCATCATTCTACCATACAAGCGTAGTCTGGCGATTACTCCACTGTTTGATGATGTACGTTCAAAACAAAAAAATATATCAATTTTTCTCATCATTATCTAGCTCTAGTATGGAAACAAAAAAGTAAAAAAAAATGTTTTTTGAAAGTTATGAGCTTCGAAAGTGCCATATTTCAACATTAATTTTAACGCATCTTTGGGCGATAATACATACCATAAGAAGAAGGAAAATTGCAAAACAGCCACCATACAAGGATAGATTAGTAGTTCAACAATGCAAATAATTTTAATTTGAACAGATACATTTAGTCGTTTTTTCATGATATCCATACCGCCAAAGGTCTTATAAAATTTCGTGCGCTCGTTTTCATTTTAAATCATCATCCATTTCGCTACAAATTTGCAAAAGTGCTAATTCGTACGCTAACTAGCTTCTGCTTATCACAGCATCTATCTCTTTCCCACGTGTTGTCGGATAAAATAGCATGCATTTTAAACCCGCGCACAAAATAGTTCGTGCCGTCGACTAGGGCAACCTTAAGTAGGTATACTCGGTATATATATTTTTTTATCTTTATTATTAAAATTGTCATTTAGCCTTGAGCAATCGTGATGGTTAACGCTTGTTCCTTCTCTGTATGAGAAGAGGCAGTGGGACAGTTACAGGCTGTTATTAATATTAAAATTTAAGTTATATAAACCAGAACCATACCACGTTACAAACAATAACTCCATTTAGTATTTCAGACAACATTTCATAATTATAATTAAGAGAGCGACTACTCAGTTGATATTCTATTCAATAGAGCAACACTGGTTTATCAACCGATGAAACATTTGAAATCAAATGCTAATTCCCTTTGGTTTTAGGTAAACAATAATAACAAATTATGCTTTCAAACATTGAAATTCATTTTGGTAATTGTATCTGGCATTTAAGCAGATATTATATTACTGAAATAGGATTAAATCTAAAGTTTTAAGCTTCAATGTTTTGGTATTGATTAGTTAAATCCTTAATAACAGTACGTCTGCATTTGCGGAAGGCTAAGACAGGATACATTCAAAATATATTTAAGCTTAAGTCCGTGTAATTAGAGGCGAGACTATCGTAATCAACTGGGCACAAATCTAGAAGCTAATATTGAGAAATTTCTAGAAGGGTACACCCAACAACACTTTCTCTCAATCAAGGAATCAAATCAAGTTCCACACACTGCGCAGTAGCGATTGAAACAGCTAGAGCAACGAGTCAATCAAGTCGACTTTAAATCTTAATGGTCGAATAATCCACCAAAGTGATAGCTAGCTAATACCTCCTATAAAATAGACTGATGACCTGGTGAAGGCCACTGGCCTCCAATGGATGCTAGAAGCACAGGAATCGGTCAAGTTTCAACGCTTGGAGGAGGCTATATATCCAACAGAAGACGTCTTTCGTCTAAAACGATGATAAATATGAACAATATTTGAAAATAATCATAGCTATCTTCGACGTCCAGCAGTCCAACATGCCTTGAACACATGCACACGCACATGTCTTTTTCACGTGCCTTTACTAAGTCAATATCCTTTACTACTATTTGTTGTTGTGTAAATACAGCACCCGAATCTCAAGTATAGTGAACTTTGGCATTGGAAACGTTGCCTGTAGTGTTATAAATTATCCAAACGTGATAGTCAGGCCTCCGAAGCCTGTCCGTATCAATATTCCTTTCGACTTTTCCGATAGTACCTATAAGTTGGATTCTTCATATGAAGTTCTCAAAATATGTGATATTTTTGATACGAAAATGTTCGTGGTGGAAATGAAACCAAAATATGGACAGTGTCTGCTGCCAGTATGAGATTATATTCACATCTCCGAACGCTGTCTGTTAGCTAGTGGAAGTGGAAGAATATGTTCGTTTGTGTAGAGAAAATCTTCACAAGCTGACTGGCAGCAGCAGTACCATAAAACCATGATACGACTGAAGAAGACCAAAGTTGAACTTCTGGAACGAAAATTATCGCAAAATTAGTTTGACAAAATTCGCGTTAGTTGCTGTGCTTGATTGAACGAATTTTTCAATAGTCAATCGCATATAATTATAAAATATATTTATTTGTTTACCCTCGCACTGAAACGCCTTGGAGCAATTACACCAATGGAGCACAAACTTACCAATACTAACTATAAGTCCAGGTTTCCTCACGATGTTTTCCTTCAACGTTATCAGTGATGTCATAGATCTCCGCCTCTCTCTTGTAAAAAGAACGGTACCAAAGTCCTGGAAGCTTGCAAATGTGCAACCAGTGCCCAAAAAAGGCAACCGTGCAGACCCTGTCAATTACCGTCCTATCGCCATTACCTCCATTCTGTGTAAAGTTATGGAAAGGGTACTGAACAGTAAGTTGCTGACCTACCTTGAAGACAATAATCTCCTCAGTGACCGTCAATATGGCTTTCGCCGGGGACGGTCTACTGGTGATCTTCTTGTGTATGTCACGCACTGCTGGGGCGAAGCCATCGAGAGACACGGCGAAGCACTTGCTGTTTCGCTGGATATCTCGAAGGCCTTTGACAGGGTCTGGCACGCAAGTCTACTCAGTAAGCTTCCTGCGTATGGCATCCCCGCTGGTTTTTGTAGCTGGATATCAGATTTCCTTTGCGAACGGTCGATCCGAGTAGTCATAGACGGCTGCTCCTCTGACCTTATGGCTATTGATTCCGGAGTTCCTCAGGGGTCTGTTCTCTCTGCAACTCTTTTCCTGCTGCACATCAATGACCTTCTTCAGCTTGGTATTGTTGGGTACGCAGATGACAGTACTGTTTCAGAGAGATACCTGTCCAGCGCAAGAACCAGCGTGGATGAAGTTCGTTCCTTGAGAGAGACTATGGTATAGCGGACAGATTTGACCTTAAGCCTTGTCTCCCAGTGGGGTGATGACAATCTGGTCTCCTTTAACGCCACCAAAACACAGGCGTGTCTTTTTACCGCTAAAAGGAGTCTTTTCGATCGGGCGCCTATTTTTCGTGGTGCGTCTGTTCCAGTGACTGATCGGATTGAGCTCCTAGGCATGGAGTTGACATCCAGTCTCAACTTCGGCGCCTCAATTGAGCACAAAGCCCAAATTGCGGCCAAAAAACTGGGCATCCTAAATAAGGTGAAGCGATACTTTACGCCTGGACAGCTTCTAACCCTGTACAAAGCGCAAGTCCGATCCTGCATGGAGTATTGCAGCCACCTTTGGGATGGCTTAGCAAAGTATCAGCTTGCCGCGCTTGACTCGGTGGAACGCAGAGCTAAGAGGCTCATCGGCGACATTGAACTGGTGGATACCAAGCTTCACAGCTTGGCTCATCGCCGCAAGGTTGCCTGCTTGTCGGTCTTCTACAGACTATATTTCGGTGAGTGTGCTCAAGAACTCCACGACCTCATCCCACCAGCCCCCTTCTACCATCGGACATCTAGACGCACTGCAAGTTACCATCCTTACCTTGTTGCCATTCCACCAATTCGCACCAAGCGCTTCCAAACATCCTTCATAATGCGCACAGCGAATGAATGGAACTCACTACCTGCATCTGTGTTTCCGAACGCATTCAACCCGAATCTCTTCAAAGTTAGAGTAAACAGGCTCCTTCTGGGTAAGCTCACTCCATCGTCGACTCTGTCTCTGTCACCTATGACTTAGACTAGAGTCAAGAGCAAACCCATATCAAATAAAAAAAAAAAAAAAAAAAAAACTTAGAGAGGGCATATTAATTAATAAAGTCACATTACTATTTGCCCGGATTTGAACCTACGACCGCAGTGCCACCACGACATAATGAACACATTTTTTTTCAAACCGAGTGTAAAAGCGTTGAATTTTTTTTTACTGTCTACAGGCTCGCGTTTGACCACCATCTCGCCTGATGTTAAGCGTTAATTTCATTCTGATTGTGTATAATAACCCGTATGAATCACTAATTTAACCCTTACAGCCCTTTTTTATCCGACTGCCGAAGGAGGGTAATGTGTTTATCAGTCTATGTATGTATGTAAGTATGTATGTATGTTTTTTCCTATGTGGCGTTCTAGAGACCAAACGCGTTGGCCGATTTTGATGATTCTTACGACAATCGATTCGTCTTAACTGTGCGAGTGTCACTGGCTACATAAAAATTGGAAAAAAGAAATGGCGGATTTTGGCCGCCATTTTGTGAGTTTTTTTTTTCGAAACCCATCGTGTGGGGTATCAAAATAAAGAATTTTAAGAGGTGATTTCAGAAATAATAATAATATGTTTTCAAAATAACACTTATATGTTTAAATGCACCTAATTTAAAAATACTAAAAAGATGTAAATAAAAAATCAAAAAATCCGACTGCTTAAAAACCGAACTGGGTTTTTTTTTACCACAACATAATTCACATCACATTACTCGGAATCTCCCACGGTAATTAACGCGACGTTATTACAAACCTACGGGCCCAAATAGCTCCAGAAATGCCACTTCAACCCATGGCATATGCACCGTAAAAATAATTACGCATTGCACAAAATCCACGGAAGCTTCGCAGATAAACCATGGTCCATACACTAGGTGGTGGCTGCAGGTTAACAGACGGGTAAGTAATATTTTGTCAGTTTTGTGTTTTGAACGGAAGCTGGGCAAACATTTAAAAAAAAAGTTATCCGACTTCCAAAAGAATACACTAGTCACTACAAGGCAAAAATAACTTTCTTTTTCGAAGTCGGTGACTTTGGTAGATAGGCGTTTATCGTTTTTCGACATCTACTTCGACAAAGAAAGTTATTTATCGCTTTGTGGTGTTTTTTTTGGGAATCGGTTTAATATTTTTGTTACAAATTTTTGTATTTTTCTCTTTTTAGTTGTATCTCAAATTTTTATGAAAATTATTTATTTCAATAAGCCCAAACACGATTAGGATACATTGTTTTATTCCGGAGTTGCAGAGCCTACCTTCCGGCTGCATCATCAGATCATCCGTTGATAACATTTTCATCAGTACCATTTATCTATAAGTATATGCTTCATGTCGGTTAACTATTCGAGATATCTTATACCCGTGACTTATTTATCTTTAAGGACTTTCAGTTGCCATATGTGGTCTTCTTTATCAGTTCCACTTCACCAAATGATACTTTCTGATTGCAAATGATTGTTCATTGCGTTGATGAAAATACCAAAATCGCAATAAGTATGCCTATAATGTTTGAGGAGTTCCCTCGATTTCCATGGGATCCCATCATCAGATTCGGACTTGGTGACAATGGGCCCACCTCGGGAGTATAAACAAACAAATAAAAATATCGGTCCACAATTGACGGAGAAATCGGTGAACAAACATAAAAAAAATCTTTCATACATTCGAACATAGAACCTGCTCCTTTTTGGAAAATCGGTTAAAGATATATTAACACATTGCTGAGTTCAATGCCAAAGTAGTGACAAGTAATTGTGAACACACTGCTTGATATTTTCGACTAGGGTAAGTTTGCTAATCCTGATCAAACTTCGAATACTATTTCCATTATTGTTTGCTGTTTAGTTTTTTTTTTTTTCTATTGATAGGCTCGCGCTTGACCACCATCTCACCTGATGGTAAGCGACGATGTGGTCAACGGTGTAACACGCTTGCCTAGAAGAAACCTATTCACTCTTGACGTAAAACCCCGAGGTTGTAGTTTCATAGTGATATGGTCGTCCTGCCTTAACTTTCTTTCATTTTGCATCATTAGTCATCTCTTAAAGATCTTAAGTTGTTTTATATTCATAAAGGTAAATAATAAAAAAATATTTCTATAATGGTCTAAGTTTTAACGAGACAAGGTATTATCTTGTTTTATTTATCGAGGTGAACAGATGTAGACGTACTATCTCTCTAGTTCTTAGTCAGCTACAAAATCCTGATATGCCAAAAGTATTATGAATTTGCGTAGTAAACTCAAAAATAAAGTTTTATCTCTTACCACCCTTTTGTTTCAAGCACAGCAGCACCGCACAACACGAAATCCGCGCTGTAATTATAAATCATTCGGACCACGTCCGATTAAACAGCTTACTATATTTAAATTTTATTATAATCTCTGCTTTTGAACCGTTCCCTGTTTAAACCTGCGGCTTTTCGGTGACTCCTTCTTAAGCTTTGTGCTTACATAGAAAATAGAGTGTACATTTTCATCGCTTTTCAGAGTAAAAATGCATTTGCATAGCTCCTGTTTGCGTTTCTTTGCTTATTCGAATTTTTCGCCACAAAATGTACACATAGTATGAAATTTAGTCATATAGTGTTTTTTGTATTATGAATATTTATTACGTTTAAACAACAGCCTGTGTATGAATATAGGCCGTGCGAAGAACATAGCGTTGTAGAATAACCTAGTCAGGGGCGCTGGTGATATAATCCTGCGACTTTGCCTGGTGTCGGTTTGCTGCTGTTTCAGGTAGGTATTAGGTAATTTTAAGTACATTATTAGGTCATTTTACGTAAATTACCTAGATAAATTGAATTAGCGTTTATTCATCAGTATACTTAAAACACATACAACATAATATACAAAAACAATACAAGATACAACGGAAAAACCAGTTACAACACACAATAAAAAATATGGATATAGTTAGATAGGTACCTTTTATTTTTAAGTGATAAGTAAAAAAATCATCCGTTTCCATGAATCAAGATGATAAAACAAAAGAAAACAATCGACTGTCATCTTACAAATAAAGTCTCAAAATAACCAACTTTTTACCTTTCATAATTCCTTTATTAACATACAAAAGACTTAATACTGCCGTGATGTAACTAAAATGCCGTTAGCCGACATCTGGTCGATTTTTAACTTTTGAGGCTAACTAATGAGAAAAAAATGTCTATAGATCTGTGTTTTTGAATTATCAATATCTTGAATAGTTATGGAAATAATAATTTTAAATTCTTAAAATTATTATTTAAAATACACATTTTTCTCGTGTGTAATAAGCAAAAATGACATTCAGTAACTTTGTGAGTCTGTACAGCCGCTAAGGTTAACTCATATTTTTATTACAAATGTTTCATATGGTTGCTTCTTTAGATTGCCGTTACCAGTCTTTTGTACACTATAAAGCGTTAAAGTTACTTTAACTGTTTTATGTTTTTTTTTTCTTTTTTTAATATATAAGTTTAGTTTTGTTAAGCTATAACGTCGTTAATTGAAAATGCTAGACTTACATGTGATTAACCATCTTTAACGGCATTATAGGTTAATATTTGAGATACTTATATTTTGACTTAACGTATGTTATAAACCAGATGCGGCATTACCAAAACCAAACAAAAATTAATTGCCCGTCATTATTTGACTAAAATGACGTTATCTCACACTAATACACAACAATGCCGTTAACTGATCTAGCGCGGGGCGGGAGGCAGCCCAGATACGTAACAATCCTGTACCGAGATCAGAGGGGTCAGGGGTGAAACTAGTGCATATAAGAATAATTTCAATGACAACTTTCTGTTTCATGAATGATATATATTTGAAAAACCCACGTATGAATTCAGCACTGAATCGAAATGTATCGAATCTAAGGAAAATATGACATACCGAACAAAATTCCCCCTCACAAATTGTCATTTTGGAAAAACTTGCTAACAATAGAAAATGAACATTCCGATACAAGTTCTGATTAAAGGAATAATAATAGAGACTTATGTAAGTTTATTGAGACTGATTAACTATTTTAACTTAATAATAATTTTAATTTTAAAGATTGTCATATTATTTTAAGTAATTTGGTAATGTAAAGATTTTGAATACCAAATTTTTAAGAATACCCACACAAATATTATCAAGAAGGCTTTAATAGATGTAGTTAAAAAGTTAGAACTAAAATTTAAATAAAGTTAAAACTAAAAGTTAGAACTAAAAACCGTCAGTCACGAAATCCTGTTAGCCGTTCTGTGCTATTTGATGGTCTTCCCCGAAGCACTCTAATGGTTCACCTCTTACCTTCAGGAGCACGAGCAGTCGGTTCACGTTGGAGATTTTTCATCTCGTTGGTGTTACTTGGAAACTGGCGTTCCTCAAGGCGGAAATCTTTCTCCTTTTCTGTTTTCTATTTTTATTAATCTCATTATTTCCGAACTTTAGTGTGCGTATCATTAGTATTCATATGACCTTCAGTTTTATTTTTAAGGGATTGTAGACTAAATACCTGATGTTATCGATAAATTAAACTGGGAATTAATAACTATAAAAGCCTGGTCTGATAGGTTTGGCGTTGCTGTAACCCAATAAGTGTCAGACGATCATCATTGAGAGTCATCGAGGCATCGGTAAAGTGGGTAATGCAACTTTGCCTCCTGTTCTGTTCGACGGTACGATTGTTACGTTTAGCACTGACGTAAAGGACTTAGGATTACGCATCGATACATAGCACCCTTAACTGGCGTTCTCTAGTTGCTAGTGTTAGTCAGAAGATCACTCGATCGTTGCGGGCTCTGTATCGTTTGATAAATATTTTATCCTCGAACACGAAGACAACGCTTGTGCAGACACAAATTTTGCCTATCATTGATTATGGATACGTGTGTTATTATGAACTGAATGCAGATCTCCTCAACAAACTTTACCGTCTTCTAAATTACTGCATTCGATTTGTTTTAAATTTGTGTACATATGATCATATCTCAATTCAATTCGATTTCAATTTATTCATCAACAAAATTTTAAGTACAATTGTAACAAATATATTTCCGCGACGACTCCCGGCGACATCTGGTGTCTCAAGTGTACTTTTTCACCTAGGTGTGTCACTAGGTGGTTGAGGCACTTTGGGACTAGATGGCGCTGGGATCGGGACGGAATTATTATAAATTCTTTACGAAACCCGTTAAATATTGTGTGCATTAATATAATTCAACAAGCACACAATCTCCTACATGTCTAGCCTATTAATGTCTGGTATACATAATTACTTAAAGAAAATATAGACTTGACATCTCTATGGGTCAATAAAATTCTCAATGTCTATGGCCGACGAGAGTGACATTTCTTTTTCATTACGAATGGATGCCGAACAGGCAATAAAAAATCAGAGCTTGGTGAAAAGGAAAATAATATAAATTAAAATGACTCGGACGAGACAGGGAATCAGCCCTAAATTTAAAGCAATAATGTGCCAGCAAGCGCTGTGAGTATTTGTGGAATTGAACTATATTTTCATGCTTGTGAGACATGTGCTTGTATGATGCTAATACCGCATTTTCTCCCATCGACAGGGCTTCTTAGGATTAATAATAAGATTCATTAATAAAATAAAAAAGGTCAACTACATGCTTTGAGAAAAGCAACACAGCATTTAACAACAGGCTCCGGACACCCATGATACTTCGGCTGGTGAAATACGTGATGCAATCGGCACATAGGGAATGATGCTGGTTGTGATATCACATATCTGAAGCTAAGTTTAAAAGGGTAGTTTATATACCATCCACAAGTAAGTGTGATACATATAAAATTGTGATGCAGTAGTGATGCCAGGGAATTAATAAAATAGTTGACCAAATATAAAGACTTTTACTACTATCGACCCTCATGCGAAGTCATCCCTGCAATTGTCTCATCCAGAATACCTACCCCTGAGCTGGCTGGTGAGTAAGGAAAAGTTATCTTACACAATGATCATCCTTAAAACTACCATTTAAATATAACAGATGAATGAGGTGCGTTTCAGCAGAAGGCTGAGCAAGACCCAGTCCCGCGCTAGGAATTAACCTGTGTTACAGGCTCTGGGCACCCATTCCACCATCATACTTGCAACACACTTACAAACACATTAGTAGCAGTAGGATTTTGACTTCCTGATTTCCCATTTTAGGCAAGCCAGCAGCAGGCAGCGTATCTCTGCCCATCGGTCAATTTTAAATTGGTTGCCCACATGTCAGCGCAAAGAGCAAAGGGCATTCACTACCTTCTTTTCATTTCGTGACTCCAATTCCTAGTTATCTGGCTCCTCAATTTCAATAAATTTGCGCCAACCACAATAAAAATCTTCACTCTTCACATAACTGTCCTCTTCAATGTCCCACTCACTGGACTGACTTCATTCACTGTTCTTTCTTCGTTTAATCTATTTCTCTGTGGAATGCGCTCCCCCAAGAAATCAGGAAGGCACCCAATGGATTAACATTCAAAGTGAAATTTCGCGAGCATATTCGTAAAAGGTTGGCAGTAGTATCGTCACATCGTTAATGTTCTCCAATTATCTGTTTAAGTATATTCGTGTATTTAGTTTATTAACTTTTTCGGTATATAGTGTATGTATTTAAAGGTTGTATGTATATCTATGCATTTTAATAAATATTACCTATCGTGATTTATTCTCAATATTGCAGCTACCACTATTTGTCTCTGTGTTACTCAAAGGCCGACGGGTGGAAAATGTCAGTACGTTTTTGTGCATGAAGTATTAAATAAATATGTTTAAGCAATAAGATACCCAATTTTAAAAGCATTAAAGATATATTGACTAGTAATTGTTAAAACAATGACTCTTATAAAAAATTTATATATTTTTAATAACTTTAACTTCATTTTGTCCAAAATATGTTTCACTTTTTTGTGATACTTTTGCGCTATAATGCCGTTAGACTCTAAAATGTTTTGGCTAACCGCGTTTAAGCTTAACAAAGATTAAAATTTTGCCCTTAAATTTAAATGCTTTTATAGGTTTCCAGACTTAAAAGTAGTAAAGTACCGTTAAACGCACTAAAGTCTAACATGAGTCAGTTCCATATTACATAATGTTAAGCTAAATCGACATCATGTGCTATAACGACGTTTTAGTTAATCATTGAAGAGATTTTTTTATTGCATTTTATCAGACAATATTTTGCTATACAATAGATACACTAAAATGACGCTTTAGCGTAAGCTAAAGCGGCATTTTAGTCGATGACCCATAAGATTTCGGCAACACCGATGTTAAACTAAAACGCAAAAAACGTTTTTTCATGAAAAATAATTATATTTACGATATGACCAGGGGAGTCATTCGAAAGTATTTAGCTTGATCTATGTTTTGGTACCTCCAAGTCTCAAATAAGTGTAATAGTGGCATTGAAAAGTTACATCGGTTTAAATTTTTCCGCGGTTTTTGCATGTTATTCAAAACAAGGGTTTTGGTAGATAACGGCATTATAGATATATCACGGCAGAATATACAGTCTTTAAAAAAAAACATTTGAAAATAAACGTCAAAAATATATAGCAAGTGAAATAAATTACAGTCGCTTACAATAAAAGAAAGGCAGTGAAAAATAAAGAAATTTAATCTCGTTCAGGAGTCTTCCGCTAATCGCCAACAGAAGTTTGTATTGGGCGGCTTCCCTTTGTAGTCTTAATAGGCAGGTAAATCAGAAAATCAAGGCATTTCTTTTCATTATTTCACTTCCTAATTTTTGGCTGGGTGTCGTGTTACTAAATACATGACTGGGTTGTAGAGGTCAGTGAGGCAGTCACTCCATATAAACAGCTACAACATAATATAAGTTTTTAAGCTGACATGGTCACAATCATTAGAATTAATATTTGTTTCGGGATATTTGCCATGTATATTTAGATTTTGGTTGAGAGCTCGATAATAGCAGAAAAAAAAAAAATTGTAATAAAAAAAATAAAAAAAAAGATTATGGTAAATATCCCGAAACAAATATTAATTCAGATACAACATGTTAATTTGGAAGTGAACCTCAATATAGTTGGTAAAGTGCTGACCAGATAATGATGACCGTAGCTTAGTTTTTGCAACTGGAATTTCTTACAGTGTTGTGGTGTATAAAGTCAACTTTTCATTTAGGACTGACGCAGTACGTGACATTTAAAAACGGAGATATCTTGATAAACAGATCAAAATAAACTTCATTGTATATCAAAATGAGAAAGCGAAATAGATTTTGCCGAATTAAATGTAAAAAAATGGAGATGAAAGTAACTGCCCAGTGATATTTTTATTCATTCGTTTTACATTATTTTGTAATTTTGCAATAAAAAAAAATACAATCTGATTGTAGATTGTATTTTTTTTTATTGCAAAATTGCGTACCTCGAAAAAACAACAAGAATTATACGACTCATACTCAGCTTCTACGAATTTTCTTCATTTCTAACATTGGCACTTGCTGTAACACTAAGATAATTTCGTGAAAAATAATACCCCCCAGACAGACACCTTGACGCAAGTGGATTAATTTCTGGCTTCATTTGAAGGACGCAACATCGTTGACCTTCTTCAAACCCCCTTTACAGCACATGGCAACAGGGGAATAAAATTAATGAAGTTGTTCATTAAACTTAAGTGAGATTGTCGCTAATGTCTTGCCAGGGAAAAAAAATATGTAGCCGACCAACGATCAGATACCAGCCCTTAATTAATTGATAACGAAGTTATCTTGGCTATTGCCAAAGAGTAATGTTGTAAGTTTTGGTAGAAACGTATAGCAATGGCTAAAAATTACTTTCAGGCATGTGATAGGTCAAACTCTCCGGTCTAGAAGGTAAGGATTATATCAAGAGTGTAAATTTAAGATATTACAGTAATTAGCAAGCTAAGTCATTTTCCATTATGAAAAACAGATTTTCTCTAAAGTGACAGTTTTCATCAAATATAAAAATGCGAAAGAACGATATGTAATTTTGAACGATTGAACATTTTTGCCGTTATGAAAGATCGTTGATTTGTGACGCGAGAAAACCGTTTTCCCACAAGTGACAGTTTTCATAAAATAAAATGTATAAATAATGTCTGCATTTGAACTTATACAGGTTAATAATGTGAATGTTTGCACCTAAATATAGGTTAGCGCTAAATAACTGCATAAATTAAGGTGGTTGGCTTGTAAAAAGGATACTTTATTATAACACATAAGCATACATCATTAAAAAAAGCACACACAAGTAATATTTTATTACTAAACGTAGCTGTAAAAGAAACAAAAAGTTTGCGTTTATACGTAACGTTAGCTTTTATAAAGGACAAGCATTTTCTCGCGGCTTCACTCACGTGGCCCACCTCACAGGGAGGTCCTTTTTCCCGGGATAAGAAATACCTATATAAGTTTCTAGTCCGTTCTTCTCCATAACAAACTACTTTTGCCAATAGACAGCAACACCAATTATTATTACAATTTTTTTTTAATTTTTAGATCCAGAAGTTGCCTATTAGAAATAAATGATTTGACTTTGCAAATTTTGTGATAGTGTAGAATTAAATAATTGAAAAAAAATCATAATGGTTTCAGTCCTTTCCAGACGCATAAACAATATAAACAAACTAACAATTTATCCCTTTATACAAGGAAGAAACAAAGGTCGACGTTTACAACGCTATGTTAACTTTTATAAGGGAAGAAATATGTTTGCAGTGAACCCGTTTTAATGGCAAGGTCGACCCGTTAGAACATAATATTATACGGGCATAAACTGACCTTTTTGTGTAAGTGTGTGTTTTATTTGACAGTATTTTTGAAGAAATTAAGTTTACTTTACAGCGGAATATAAACTTGAACTGGTAGGCATGTTTTTGAGGAATATTATGTCATAATATGTGTCATCACTGATGGTCATAGGTCTCCCCCAAACGTCGCAACACTGATTGGTCCTGTGCGACTGTTATTTTATATGTGTAAATTTGAACAATTGACAGTTTGAATTCTAGCTTGCCTAGCGTCGGCAGCACCAAATTTAATAAAACTTTTTAACAAAAAATACAACCGACTTCCAAATAAAAACACTACGTGTGAGTGAAAAATAACTTCAGTTTCGGAAGTCGGTGTTCCTGTTTTGGGATCTTCGTTTTTTGACACCGGCTTCCAAAATTGAAGTTATTTTTCACTTTGTAGTGTTTTTATTTGGAAGTCGGTTGTATTTTTTGTTAAAAAGTTTTTTTTTAATTTTCACTTTTTAGTTGTGGGTACATAACGGAACAATTCTCTAAAGTGAAGCCAGAATAGATTAAACCAGAAACAAGAAGCATAAACAAAAACGGTGGAATTAGAGTAGGTATACCAGGGTGAACCGTTGACACCTGCGTACCCCTTTAGAGCGTGCTAGTATGATGTTATATTAAGAAATGATGTAAACAATAAACAAACATCCGATTGCAGCTATCCCGAGTGATTTGCCGTCATTTATTGAAGAGTTCTGATGTATATCTCCGAAGTTCCTCATCAGATCTTGATCAAATTTAAAGGACCATATGACAAGCACTAGCTTTCAAATAAAAAAAGAATCATCAAAATCGGTTCACCCAGTAACAAGTTCTGAGGTAACACACATAAAAAAAAAATACATTCGAATTGAAAACTTCCCCCTTTTTTGCGAAGTTGGTTAAAAATAAGAGTTAAGCGGTCAGCTCGTACTGATTTTGTAACAAATTACGTAGTAATGTAGTACCAAACGAGTAGATTATTTAATGAAACACGTATGTTAGAAACTGAAGCCAAATTTGGATTAAGTTGAAAATCTTACCCAATTTCTAAGAACGAACTTAAAACAGGCTACAAATCCAATACAAACAGTCCAATTGTTTACTTATCTATTCAAAACATTTACGATCCCCGTGTTTCAGTTGTCAAACTGACTAAATCGAATCTAATTTTTGGGCAAATTATTTTCTCGTTAATGCCAAGCCCCGGGCAGATTTCAAATAATGGAATTGAATTAATTAACTTTTGTGTATATAAATCGTAAATCAGATTTAACAAACAATGTTAATGTTTGACAATCTCCCTGCTTTGTTTTTTCCTAAATAATTGTTTGGGTAGGCTACTAGTCTTACAGATTGCAGCTGACGACGGAAAAAAGAAAAAGAGGGAAAAGGAGGGGTGCTTTAAGTTTTATGTGTGTCTGTCTGTGGTATCATAGCTCCTAAACGGATGAAACGATTTTGATTTAGTTTTCTTTTTGTTTGAAAGGGCAACGGCAACGGGGACTATTTGGAAAACTTAAAACTAGCGGACCAACAGTTCAATCTGTCGGGCCCGATTGATCTACTCCTGGGCGCGGACGTCTACTCAGAACTTATCCTAAACGGCGTCATCAGGAGTGGGTAATACCCAGTAGCTCAACAAACGAAAGTAGGCTGGATTCTTTGCGGGAATGTAAAGACATTCAACTGCTTTGTGATACTTAACGTTTTCGAAAACATGGCAAGGTTTTGGGAAACCGAGGAAATTCCAGACAAGTCAACATCAACTAGTGAGGAACAACACTGTGAAGATTATTACAACCCAACTACCACAAGATTGGCGAACGGACAATATGTGGTACAAATGCCTATGAAGCCTAACTTCGAAACAAACTTAAACAATGCAAGGTCACAAGCATTAGCACAGTTCCTTCAACTGGAAAGAAAAATGCTAAAAAACAAAGAACTCAGTTACGAGTACAAGCGTTTTATGAACGAATACATCAATATAGGACACATGAAACCTGTAACAGAAGAAAGTAGGGCCCAAGTTTACCCACCCCACCACGGCGTGATGAGAGCTGAGTCCACTACAACAAAACTAAGAGTAGTGTTCAATGCGTCGTACAAAACAAAAGGAGACAGTAGTATCAATGATCACAAGTACTTCGGTCCGAACTTACAAAAGGATATACTGACACTACTTATTGATTGGAGGTCGTACAGATACGTCTTTACGGCAGATGTAGAAAAACTTTATCGGTTCATCTGGCTAAATGAAAATCAACAACATCTGCAAACTATAATCTGGAGATCTTCGCCTAATGAACCTCTACAAGTTTGGCAGTTGGGCACAGTAGCTTACGGAATGAAAAGTGCACCTGATCTGACAATGCGCACTCTACATAAACTTTCAGAAGATGAAAAAGATGCCCATCCGGCAGCTGGAAACGTCCTGAAAAACTACTTCTATATGGACGATTTGGTTTACGGACAGGATACTGTCGACGCATCGAAAATACTGGTCACACAGCTAATTAAGTTGCTGAAAAAAGGACGATTTAACTTGAGAAAATGGATAACGAACGAACCAATTATCTTGGAAGACTTGCGAGATGATCAAAAGAGCGAATTCAAATTCAAATTTTCAATACGAACAGCCCAGAACAAACAACAAACTCAAAAATGTTGGGCATGAGGTGGAATCAAGACAGCGATAGCTTCACATACCAATGGGATTTACCAATCAAGAAAAAACGCGTGCTATTGAGTGAAATAAGCAAGCTATACGACCCACTTGAATTACTATCGCCACTTACAATAAAAACCAAACTTCTGTACCAAAAAAACTGGATCAGCAAAATAAACTGGGATGAACGCTTACCCGACGATCTCGTTACAGAATGGAAAAAAAATAGAAAAGATATCCCGTTGCTAAACAAACTTTCCATACCACGATGGTTACAATGTCAAGAAAACAATACACGGGTTTTGCGAGGCAAGCGAAAAAGCTTACGCGTGCGTCATTTATAGCCGACTGAAAAATGAAGCCGGCGAATACAAGACTACACTAATTATTGCAAAAACAAAGGTTGCACCAATCAGCAATAGGATAACTGTACCTAGAATGGAACTTTGCGGGGCCGTTTTACTAGCCAAACTGCTAGAAAAGGTTCGGAACACTCTCAGCACTAAAAACCTACATTTAAGGTGTTGGAGCGACTCCAAGGTCGTTTTAGCCAGGTTGCAGGGCGATATAAACCGATGGGAGAAATATGTAGCGAACAGAGTGAAACAAATAAACTGCATTATCTCGGCAAACTGCTGGAACTATGTGAAGTCAGAAGAAAATCCTGCTCACTGTGCAACTCGAGGGCTCACACCTTTTCAACTCCTAGATTTTAAACTTTGGTGGAATGGACCAGATTGGTTAAAAACAAAAATGCCAGATATTCATCAGGACAAAAACGTTTGCATCCTGAGGGGATGCAAACTCAACGAACACTTTGTTTCTTCCGACTTTATTAACACCGCCACGAATGATGTTGGCTATTTTATTTATTATTAAAAAAAATGCGAAGTTCACGGGATGCAGAGTGGTACCAGAATTAACCTGGGCTTCTACTCGAGAGACATGTACAATAAATGGTCCCTTATCCACAGCCGAGTATTTTACACGGCCAATTTGGCTCTTAGGTTGTTTGTTGGATGTCGGCGTAGAAATTTCAGCATTACCAGGACGTTTACGTGATGTTTGTGAGGTTTCCATTTCGGAAACGCTGCAGACTACATCTGCGAACTGCGATAGAGGATTCGGCGAGGAAGGAAAAAGCGATAAGGAGGCTGGGATGTCAGGCGGATCAGGATCGGGCGGTTTATTCCTATCCAAATTGAAGGAAACTAATATAGAAGGGGACAATCACAGAACCTACCTGTTAATAAACACAAGGACGACACACTTTTACACAAAAACAAGTCCAAAAGTAGCAAAAATTATAAACAAAACCACAAGTACTCGGAACTACACGTGCTTTCCCAGAAATCAGTGGCGAGAATCAGGTTCCAATGTCACAATGATAGTATTGACAAGTGTCACTGTCAGTGTCAACATTCAAGTCAATCATACCAATGCGTTCCGTTTTAGGTAGTGATGCGCAGGCAGTCGGCGTACATATATTCTTTTTTCTGAAAAAAGATCATCGCTCTTCATTTTTGACTAATATTTCAAATTCTAGTAATCTTTCCATTCTTCCGCTTAGTTCTACGCACCATTTTCCAAACTCTACTTCTTCACTTCTTGATTTGATTTTCGTTTCCTCGCCTGATCGCGTCGCTAAGCATGGCAATGCTCAGCCGATGCCTTTTCTTATCATGATCTGATTTATCTCTCATACAAAATTCGCTCACCTAAGGCTAAACCCAAAATTCTTATGCAGCGCAATTTTCGAGCTATGAACGTTGACAGTCTTTGCGAGGATGCCGTCAACATAGATTGGTCTCCCCTGTTTGCGTCTACGTCAGCCGACGAGCAAGTTATTTTTTTCACTGATAGACTTGTCGAGCTTTACGATGTTCACGCACCAATACGAACAGTTAAAGTAAGACATTTGCATTTGACTCGTGCTGCCAAGGGACGCGTTCACCTTGTAGGATATAGCGGCCTGCGCAGCCTACCCTGCGCAGCTCTAGCCACAACAATCCCTGCAGCCTACTCGTGCTGCCAAGGGACGCAGTTCACCGTGTAGGATTGTAACACTTTTTTTTGGTAGAATGAATTCTTGTTAAAGGATTTTTTTTTACCTCGTTTTTCGCTCGGTTTCACTATATTTTATTCAATTTGCGACGCTTTCTTGTTCTCAGCGCCTCGCTGGACTGTAGAGCTGCACTTTGGGGTAGTAATTTCACTCTGAACACATTCATTTCACTGGAATTACTTTGAAAACATTTAACCTCTAATGATTTGTTTACTTAGATTTGTTTTGACAGGCTGACGACTGACATTTGGTTGTGCAGCGTTCGGAAACACGAGTTGTTGAATTGATTAATAGTGTTTTTTATAGAATTTAATTTAAATTGTACTTGAAAGATTTATTGGATGTGATTTGGACCTGGAATGGTGTATTTTGCGAAAGGGTAATGGTTTCGTGTGATTTCTTAAAGAATTAAAATTCTTGTAATGTTTAGTTGAAATTATATAGTTACATTTTTGTGCGATGTGTTTCCGAACGGACTGATGTTTGGATTGCGACTGACGTGTAGAGGCTGGCTGGCTTTTTTTTCTTTTTCTGTGGGGCAGCGCGGCGACCAGAGGTTAGGTTGTCCGCTGGCCAACGGGCTGTTTGAGGCCGAAGCCCTGATCATGTCCTGGTAATTGTTGCTGATGAGAGTGGCCGGTTTTGCTGAGGGACGAGTATAGTGCGTCCCGGCGACCAATAAGGCTGCTCGCGTGTTGTGGACGGTGTCGCCGGGCTACGTGTACCGAGCGGTCCGTTATACCGGCGACCCGTGTGCTGTTGGTGTGTTGCTGTATGAACAGTGAGCTGGGCTCATTATCCCTGGACTAAACATACTATATGAAATGACAGTTGATTTTTGTGCTGATTCAAAGCGCCCCGCTCGAGGTTCTCAGGAACTAAAATTGACACATTTAGAGATAGGTTAATACCGATATTTCTCAAAATGAGATAAATAATAATACATTCGCCTGGAAATATTACAATATTGTAACTAATATATCAGTATTAGTGATATTTTTAAATTACACTAATATCAAAATTGTAGACTTGGCAAGGCTGTATTACTCATCTACTGTATTGACTTCTCGTAGTATGTTGCAACTAAATATCTCATATTGGTATTGGTGATGAATGTTATATGAAAGACTAATATTCAGTAATAATATGTTCAAAAGCAATGTGTAATACTAAATTCTGGAATCATCATCATGATCATCCACAGCCCGATTTCGCTCACTGCTGAGCACAGGCCTCTCTCTTCTTGTACCAATCACCACGTATCTGTGCCTTGAATTAATTCTAGATTAATATCATGTTAATTATAATTTTATATATATATAGGTTTTGAAGTCAAACAATTTATATCTGCATCTAAAACAGAGTTGAACACTGATATAAGTCTTCACCTCGCTAAATTGCGATGTCACTCTTATTTGCACCTTAACACTACAGAGACAGGATCTCAGCGATGAGAGCGAGAAATACGTCCGTTGTAAATTATTATCCATCTCATGTTCCCTTCACGAATCCGATGGGCGCCAACCGAGTGAAACCAAACTATTTATTTATTTATTTAAACTTCATGTACAACAGTGGTTTACAGGCGGACTTAATGCCACAAAGCATTCTCTACCAGTCAACCTTTGGGTTAAAAAGGATAACGTTGTGAACGGGTACAAAATAATATTTAAACAAATTGTATACAAAAATGTATATACTTACATATATATTAATAGTACACATATACAAATAAAATAGACTAATAAATACTAAAAAAAAACGAGAAAACTAATAATAATAATAATTATTATTATTATTGTAAGCATTAACTAACTAGTGTACTTGAGCGAGGAGATACTTGCTCAAATATACTAGTTTTAAGGATAAGTTGTTAGCCTATCCCCATATTTAAATCTCACTGATCTGACAGGTATGTGCTATAACTTTACTAGCACGGTATAGTTGTACTAGGTTATAGCTTGCAATCAGACTGAAAATATTTTTCAGTTAACCTTTACAGCAATTATTCTTTTACTTAAAATGATTCATAATAAAAAAAAAGATTTAAGAGAAAAAAAACTGTTTTTTTCTCTCTTAAGTATTAAATTATTTTCACGATCGATAAAGTCCATAAAATATTTTTTTTACTGAAGGCTGTGTCCCATCTCTAATATTAGTTCCATGGACTCTCACGTTAAGTGACGTTGCTATCAGCGCCAAAATGGCGAAAATCAAATGTTTTCATTTTGTCATCGATAATATGAAGTCCAGCGTACTTGTATGATAGAGGTCAGTGTATATATATATATATATTATTTTAAGCTGGCCTAGCCTTTGTGGGTGTCTGTGGACAGGCGCTGCCTTAGTCACGGTTCATATACTGAGAAGGGTCCGGGCCGTGTTGTGTCAGGCCGTAGTACATGAACGGCGTAGACGTGGTGTAACCCGGGATATAATATTCTTAGGTCAGGCGCAGGCCACAGTAGTTCTGCACCGATAACAATCACTTAGTTAAATACAAAATAAAGGGTACCGTCCCTTGGCAGCCCGTGGAAGACGCGGGGACCTATCAGCACAGGCTCAGCGAAAGGCCGCCGGAACCGTAGCGGATAGGGTTGCGCAGGGTAGGCTGCGCAGGCACCGGCTCGCGTGGCGGTAGGCCGCAGGTTAACAGGCCAAGACCTGGGCAGCGTGCGTTGGTAGCGTGCAGGCACAGCAATAAGCAAGGGCAAGGGGTCAGGCCTCAGCCGTACGGTGAAGTGCGTCCCTGACCGCACGTGGCAGACGTGCTGACGCGCGACGGTTGACCGCGGTAGGCCGCAGGGACTGTAGCGGCTAGGGCTGCGCAGGGTAGGCTGCGCAGGCCGCTACATCCTACACGGTGAAACCTGGAAGCACCATAGGGTGCGCATGTTAGATGCGGTGCAATTAGCAGCAAGCCGCATGCGATGCACTAGCCTCTTGCCCTCTTTAAGCCAAGGAACGGTGTGGGAAACATTGTAGGTGAAAGATCAGCACATTGCAGCGGTTTACAGGTAAGAAAACATGCAAACATAGCAAGCACATTGACAGATGCAAAATTAGGTTAAGTATGAACACGCAAGCATTTATTAACATAAGTAAACGTGATCACTTACAATAAAACACGGAGGTACAGAGAATTAAGTACAATAATTACACCAATGTGAAAACTCACCCTAAACGGGGCTCCAGAGTCGTGAGGATCTAAAGATAGTTGTTAGACTTCACCACTGGAATCGAAATGACAGCAGCGATCGCGTTCCGGAAAATTAGAGTTGTTCCGTGTTTTTAGAGATGTGGCTATTAACCATATTAACTTATATGAGGCATGGTCCTCATAGTAAATGAAACACGAGAAACTCTCAGGGCAAAAAGGGTATGTATTCTTGATTGTCACAGTTTTCATAATAATGTTATTAGGTAACTTATAGGTAGGTATCGTAGGTTCGTTAGATACACGCGCGTGCGGTACGTCAGTAAAGTCCCGTGTCGACCGGTGGAGTTCGTAGAGAGCTCTACATTCAAACTGACAGCTCAGACTCAACTGGCGCAGCCGCCGCTGGACACAGTGCGAGCGTGTTCGAGACGCTGTGTCAGTACACTATTCTAAGAAACGCGCGGGCAAACGGCCGCGAGAGGAACGGATTGGCAACACTGCGGAGTGGTTTACTATATGCTCCCCCTCTAGTTCAGGGGAACGCCCTCGCTCCTGGACTAGGACTCTAGCTTCACCTGGGCGTCCTCGTTTCCTTTTCGGGATAACAGGCCTTGGTAGTGTGGTGTCGCCTCTACTTTTGTAGGCTGAGAGATCCTGTATGTGATACTTGCCAAGAACTTCGCAGGGTTGATCCACATGCGATAAGGTATAAGTTGTTGGACTTATTTTAGCTGTGATTTGGTATGGACCATCGCGCTTTGGTGCGAATTTGGCAGTCACATTCTTCGCAGCATTGCTGAGCACGTGAGATTTAAGAAGTACCAAGTTTCCTACCTGAAAAGTTTCTGCAGATCGGCGTGACTGGTCAGCGTACTCTTTGGTCTTGTCCTGCTGGATTTCTACACGCTCACGAATTTCCGAAAGCGAATTCACAATATTCCTAAGGTAAGGAGTTATTTGCGGGACAAAATTGTCCTTGTCTAAAATTGAACGAAGGTCATGTGTAACCTCCGTGGGAGACCTTATTTTTCGACCAAAGGTCAAATAAGCTGGTGACATACCTGTCGTTCGGCACTTAGCGCCGTTCAAGGCAAAACGAATCACCGGCAACTTCTTGGGCCATGATGTGTGGTCTTCCTCAACAAGCTGTGCTAACATTGCCTTCAAATCTCGGTTCTTTCGCTCTGCGGGGTTGGCTTCTGGGTGATAAAGAGGAACAAAATTTTGCTTTATACCCAGGACGGACATGCATTGGCGCATGACTGCAGAAACGAACTGAACGCCGTTGTCTGATATTATTCGACGAGGCAAGCCAAACCTCATGAAATATCCTTCAATGAGGACGCGTGCACACGCTTCAGCTGTTGCGTCCTTGAGGGCGAAAAGTTCTATCCACCTCGTCGCAGTGTCTTCAACCAGTAAGATCCAACGCTCCCCCTGGTCTCCTTCTGGTAACGGGCCAAAAAGATCTATAGCTAGTACCTCATTTCGTTGGTTCATTATCGGTGTTTGAAGAAGGCCGGGTGGTTTGGCATTGGTTGCTTTGTACCGTTGGCAGTGGATGCAGGCTTTGACGTAGTCAGAAATTATTCTCCGCATCCCTGTAAAATAATATAGTTGAGCTACCTTATGGTAGGTGCGGTCGATCCCTGGGTGACCAGCTAAAGAATCATCGTGCAGCTCTTTGAGTATACTCACCACTTGATCAGCAGGAATCACCAGCTGAGGGGACTCGCTCTCTGAATCAGGGTTGTACCGATATAATACACCCTGATTCATGAGGTAACCTCGTTCAGTCCATCTCCGAGCAGCAACTTCATCAGTACCTTCAAGTTCTTTGGCGATCTTCGCCACTTCGGGGTCAGAGAGCTGTTCTTGGCGTAGGTTATCAGGAGACTTAGTAGGTAGATCGCAAATAATGGAGCAAATGCCGCAACTATCGCGAGTTTCGTTTGAGCAAATAGGCCTGCTCAAAGTATCCGCTAAGACGTTTGCCTTCCCCGGGGTGTACTCGAACTTAATATCGAAGGACTGCAATTTAAGAGCCCAACGGACTAACCTACCTGTTGGCGATTTTAGGGACAGCAGCCAACGTAGAGGTTGGTGATCACTCCCGATAATGACCGGGTGTCCATCAAGGTACGACCGAAAGCGTTCGACTCCCCAGACCACCGCGAGTGCCTCTCTTTCCGTGGTTGAGTAATTGCGCTCAGCATCGTTTAGGAGACGACTGGCGTACTCTATCGGCCTTTCCTGCTTACCTTCTCCCTGTAATAAAACTGCGCCTAAGGCGTAGTTACTTGCGTCGGTACGCAGAACAAAGGGACTGTTGAAGTCAGGCTGAACCAATATTGGTGCAGAGGTGAGTAATTGTTTTAAATCATTGAAAACATGGGACTGCTCTGAGCCCCAGATCCAGACTTGGCTCTTTCTTGTCAAACGTGTTAATGGTTCGGCTACTTTTGAGAAATTCGGCATAAATTTCCGAAACCATGAACACGTTTGCAGAAAGGTTCGTAAATGTTTTATATTGGCTGGCTCCTTCATTTCAAGTACTGCACTCACCTTTTGTGGATCGGTGGAGATACCCTCTTGGGTAATAACGTGCCCCAGGTATCTCACGCTTTCTCTCGCAAAAGCGCACTTCTTCCGATTCACGTGGAGATTAAACTCTTCGAGACGTTTCATCACCAGCTCCAGGTCTTTCAGGTGTTGCTGGAACCCTTCCGAAATCACCAAGAGGTCATCTAAATAAGCTAGGATGGTTACCTCTTTTAATGCTGCACAGGAACGGAGTCGATCGATTAGGCGCTGGAAAGTCGCCGGCGCATTCTTCAAACCGAACGGCATCTTCTTAAAACGGTAAGTGCCAAGAGGAGATATGAAGGCGGTTTTGTCTTTATCAGACTCCCGGACCCTTACTTGCCAGTACGAGGAGCGAAGGTCAAGGGAACTCATGTAGCAGTTCCTCTTCGTAGACTGAAGAAGCTCGTCAATACGCGGCATCGGGTATGCGTCGGACTTGGTGATTGCGTTAAGGCGTCTATAATCGACGCAAAACCGAATACTACCATCGGGCTTCGGCACCATTAGTGCCGGTGAACACCAAGCTGACTCACATTCCTCAATGACGTCGTCGTCGATCATCTTGTCAATTTCTTTCTTCATCAACTCCTTCTTTGCTGGATTCAGGCGATACGGAGGCACGGCTATGGGTGGATGATTACCTGTCTCTATGCAGTGCTCGGCGTATGGAGTTGGACCTCCCCCTGCTTCAAAAATATGCGCGTGTCTGACGAGGACTTCAGCGAGCGCATTACGCTCAGCTGGATTGAGGTGGGCACCTTCATCATCACGGAGAACGTGAACAGAGGAACAGCTGATTCCCCTAGAGGCAGGTTCAAAAAGAAGTTTATGTTGGGTATTACTGTTACTGAAACACCAGGTTTCTTTATGAAAATCTATTACTACCCCTGCAGCAGTAATGAAATCAATGCCAAGAAGTGTTTCGTTATTGTTGGCATCTGGAAAAATCAAGAATGGGATCGTAATGACTGTCTGTTCTAAACTTACCGCCAAAGACGTAGTAAGTACTTCCATGTCCCGTACGTGACCATCAGCGAGCTTGATCTGACGTGTCGAGGGAACGAGGAGGTGACCCTTTCGTAGGAGGAGAGCATAAAGCGTATGGCCAGCTATGCAATGCTTCGCTGCGGTATCTATCAAAGCTGTACCACTAACACCCAAAATATCGATTTTGAAAATAGGTCGTAATTCGCGACATGTACCGGGCCTCTCGCGACTATTTCCGGCAATATAACATCTCCGCTACATATACAGTCATTAGAAATGCAATTATTTACAATATTATTTCTACAATTGTCATCGGGCAATAAATCCCCTGATTTTTGAAAAGTGCAGTTATCACCTTCTGTCACATGACCATCATCACGGTAATTTTCCAAATGTTTACTTAAACAAAAACATTGAGTTGAATTTTGCAAGTGTTCACCTGAACGAAAATCATGAGGTAATTTTTCGGTACTACTAGCTCTCGGACTATTATCAACTTTACGCGAACAAAAATGTTTCGAGTCAACATTACATACGTTATCGGAATTGAAATTTTTCTCTGAACTAGTAGATACACATACAGTTTTATGCGGAACCCAATTTCTAAAACACACACAGTCATAGTTTTGAATATTGCATGCAATGTCAGGAACAAAGTTTAGGCACCGACACTTCGCCGAATTTGATCCACGCGCCTCACGAAACAAAGGGCCGTGTCTGCGTTCAAGGTCAATATTCTGCTTGCATGCATTATTCGTTTTATGTAAACAATTACAATTTTTATTATGATAAGCAATGTCTTTAACGTTCAAATGGCTATTTGACGATTCACCATGGTTATTATTTACACACTTTACACGCGAACCCGAAAGTTCGACACTATAAAAACTTTCTTTATATCTGTCACCACTATCAAACACTTCCGCGGGAGAGTTATTAGGTATGCGAGACTCACCTTGGTTCGCCAACTTACGACACTGGTCTCTGTTATGGCCATAGCGCTTGCAGTACGAACAGAGTGGGCGCTGCTTTTTCATCCCTTTGTCGGCACCGGAGTCCATAGACGGCGGCGTAGCGGTTGCGCTGGGCGGGGTAGCGCGCGTGGCAACAGTCGACCACGGCGAAGGGCCGCGCGCGTCACCGGTTGATGGAGGCGGGGCGGTGCGGACGGCGCCCCCCGGGCCGCTGGGCAGCGGCGCGCGTTGGGCCGTTGTAGGTACGGGAGCGCGCCGGCCTCCCGCCGACGCTGTCCTCGTGTCAAGCGAGTCTTCGACGTTTCGTGCGAGGCGGAGTAGATCGGCAAAGGTCTCGAAATCTTCTCTCCGCAATCTCTTCTTTATTCTATTGTGAAGAAGGCCGTATGTCATGTCCAATCGAGCCTTTTCTGTTATATCCCCTTGTGGGATTTTTGACAATAGAGCGCGAGTGCGTGCCACGTACATATCTGTGTTTTCATTTTGTTGCGGCGTAGAAAAAATATCTAGGTATATACGGTGGGTCGGCCGGCGATCTCCGTAGGCACTTATCAGGTTATCTTTGGCCTGGGACCATGATGAGATCGTGCTCTTGATGCCTTGCCACCAAGTAGCTGCTTCTTCCGTGAATAAATATGCTAATCCACGTAGGATATTTGAGTCCGTCACCTGAGCGCATTCGCTGTACGCCTCAACTGCATCGATAAATGCTTCTACTGACTCCTGCGGTCGGCCGGAGAAGGTGGCCTTGCAGCGGGTCAGCGTGCCTTGACCTGGAGGCACGAATGAAGATACCGGTGTCGAAGTGTTTGCCCGCGTCACTGATTCTAATATTTCTCGAAGCGCTTCAGTTTGTGAGCGTTGTAGTGACGCGATTATAGAGGCTACGTTGTCATTTGAAAACGTCATTTCGGCACGCGGCGAAGCCGGGGCGTCGCCGTAGGCACCAGCGCGGTCTCCGACTTCGCTGGAGACGGGCGGCGTGGGCGCGATCGGCGATGTTGGTCGCGGGGGTTCAGGGAATGCGTCGTTCGTCGCATCGTCCCTGCGACCTTGGCTGTTCACTCTGCTTCTCGTCGTAGGCATTTTGCGTCTATCAATAGGTGTAACGGCTACTTAGTTTAGTCAACGGTAAGTACTTACTTAGTTTTGTAGGTACACTGACACGGACACTGACTATTATAATTACTTGCACACACACGTTGGCGCCATATATGAGGCATGGTCCTCATAGTAAATGAAACACGAGAAACTCTCAGGGCAAAAGGGGTATGTATTCTTGATTGTCACAGTTTTCATAATAATGTTATTAGGTAACTTATAGGTAGGTATCGTAGGTTCGTTAGATACACGCGCGTGCGGTACGTCAGTAAAGTCCCGTGTCGACCGGTGGAGTTCGTAGAGAGCTCTACATTCAAACTGACAGCTCAGACTCAACTGGCGCAGCCGCCGCTGGACACAGTGCGAGCGTGTTCGAGACGCTGTGTCAGTACACTATTCTAAGAAACGCGCGGGCAAACGGCCGCGAGAGGAACGGATTGGCAACACTGCGGAGTGGTTTACTATACTTACTAATTTTAATATTTAGTATCATTCGACTATTTTCAGTTGAGATCCTCTCAACGTCGTGACATTAAGAAGTTGATGAACAAAAAAGTGGAGGCGAGTTCTTTTTTTGTTGACTTTGTTATTGTAAGGAGAAGGTTCTTATGAAAAAATAATAACAAAAATTAATGGTACCATACCTACATAGGTAGGGTAGGGTAGAGTAGGTAGGGTAGGGTAGGTGTTAAATACAGGTCTTCGGGTCCCAAGCCAGGAGATAAACACCGGGGCCCATAGCGGCGTTGGGACTCCTGGACCCTTTCTGAACCTGTATCCCACGAAACTGCCGTAACGCAGCAGTGGAAAGCTAGGGGGTTCGCTCCATTTTGAGAGATATACCAGTTCTTGTCGGACAGGTGAGAAGTGGGACGACTGCAAGAATTAACAATAGGACTTACCTTAGATTCCTGCGGTAGGCTCCTGGGGGTCGATCAATATCATGCCGTGAGATTAGGGATAGGAGAATATATATAATATTAGGACAATAAGGGATAGACTGACGGCTGTCTGGACTGAAGGCTCCGGCGTCCACCAGGCTTAGCACGTTTCCCGCAAAAGCACTTCGTTGTGCGTAAAATATATTCAAAACCGACTTCGCGGGCGCCCCACAAACCGATTGCGAACGGTGGGCGCAATTAGCAATTACAATGGGCGAAACACATCTTGATTAGATGTGTTTCCACAAAAACCCGAATTCACCGTGTGCTCATTACAAATTTTCGTTTTCGACTCTTTCAAGTGTCAGCTGTCAATTCAAACTGTCAAATCGTTGACAGTCCATTGACATGGTGTTGCAATAATAAAATATCAAATAGTGAACGAAACGTTTGGTTCAGAACATCCCCCCGTCGCGGACATAAGGAGTTATGTCCGCTAACAAATGGGCAAGCGTGCTCAATTGCCACTGCTCGCTTTAAAACCGAATCTCCGACCATGACCTTTGCAACTCTGGGATCTCCGTCAGACCCATAGAATAAATCTACAATGCGTCCACGACGCCAACACAAAGGCAACAAATTAGGTTCTTTAACAAATACAAGGTCTCCAACTTTGGGAGGGACAGTTTTGTCAGTCCACTCAACACGCTGCTGCAAAATATGAAAATATTCTAAAGACCAACGATGCCAGAAAGTTTGGGACATCTGTTGGAGCAATGCAAAACGCGTCAATTGCGAATATTTAATTTCCCTGAAGGGGTATTCCGGCAGGGCGTTGAGGGGCCGACCAATCAAAAAATGACCAGGGGTCATGACTTCCAGGTCATTTGGGTCTGAGGAGATCGGACAGAGAGGTCGCGAATTGAGGATGGCCACAACTTTACAAAATACCGTAACAAGTTTCTCAATTGTGAAAATAGTGTCACCAACAACACGGCGGAGAAACGGTTTTGCTACTTTCACAATATTTTCAAAAATGCCACCCCAATGTGGGCAGACTGGGGAGTCAAAATGGCAACTACAAATTTGCCAATTATAATGATTACAAATTTCGCTTAAATATCTTTCAGCGCCCTTATAATTAATACCGTTGTCAGAACGGATCAAAGATGATAGTCCTCGGTGGTAAGCAAATCTACCTAGCACTGTATATATTTAAAGATTATGCCCCTTATAGTGCGTCTGACAGTCAAAATTCAAAACTCACGCTGCAATATGGCTACGAGGGCGTTGCAACCGGCGTGTGCATTATTAATGTGTCGATCGGACACCAACAACTTAACCAACGTTCCTCCAATGAGGAGCGACAAAGGATAGCGAGCACCATAAAGCAAAGTCGAATACCGAAGTCGTCCTCCGCCTCGGAGCAAACCAGATTGGTCTAAGAATAAATTAAGACGAGCGATTGAACCTCTCAATGCTGAGCATCTCTTCAGGGCCTCAATAGTCTGGTCAAAGTGCTCGGCTTGTACAGCACAAATAAACAACATCAGTAACTCTTGTCGTGCATGAAGTGACAAAACTGAGGACAACAACTCATTATTCGGCCTCCGTCCGTTTCGTATAAAACGCCGGATCCAAGCGGTGACTCCTAACAATTTTGACAAAGAACTGTATGTGTCCGAAAGACAATCCAAATTGTATGCAGGTTGCGTTTCAACAATTACAATACGCAAATCTGGCTTAACCTCTGGAGAGGAGAACTTAATCTGGGGACAGGACGACTTGCGATGCGTCAACTAGTCTGGTCCCCACCAAAGAGAATGGTTAACAAGGGCAGGAGCCTCGCAACCACGGGACGCGCAGTCTGCGGGGTTCAATTCTCCTAGGACATGTCTCCAGATCAGTTTAGTCTCAGAGTTCTGACTCTGTGACACTCTATTCGCCCCAAAAACCTCCAAAGCATTAGCTGACGTGCGAAACCAACAAAGGACTATCCCATTATCAGTCCTTGGTCCTCAATCCGCGGGGCGGAGCCCTTCAACACGGGACCCGTTAAGCCAAAACCAAAAACCGTCGGTACAACTACTAACCTATTCGTCTGCAGAACCCACTTGGTCCCGGACAAAATCAAACTTAAAATATCCGCACCCATATACGGGTCTGGGTACTAACCACTTCGGGTCGGCAGGAGTTAGGTCCTACGTCAATTTCACCACTGCAGGGCTAATGGTTACCTGCGGGTGTCTGCCCAAAATATCATTCAAAACAACGGCCTTGGCCAAGATTCTTGGCCAAGTCCAAGTCAAGTAGTGAACCTGAGTCGCTACGTATTGATGAGGAGGGTGTCGTGGCCCACAAGGGGAGGGGCGTGCACAAACACGACGCTGGTCCGGAGTTGACCGCTCTGGGGCCCGCGAGGGACCTTCAACACCAGAGTTATCCAAAAGACGACACTCCTCATCTAAAGACTTCAACAAATTATCAAAAGGGGGAAGGCGTGTGGCATCATTTCCACCATATTTCCCTTGTGCAAAACCCCTCAACTTAGCGGATGCCTCAACAATGTCATCCGAAAACCGTAAAACTGCGCGAAGTCGGCCTCAACCGCAGCGGCCAACTCAATGTCCTCAGTGGACAATAGCGCCAAACACTCCGTATAGCATTCCTCCATCTTGGCTTGACGGGCTGGGCGTTCAATAAAACGGGATAAAAAAGCCTCTGATCTATCAGATCTACTTATCAAAGAGGCCGCCGAGGTCACCCATCTCAATTCCGCTCTAATCTTACAAGCAAATGTATTGGCAGTGTAAGGGTGATTAAATATTAATTAGTACACAAAATGTTCAGCAAATTAAATTAATAATGTATGTGTGTAACCAAAACAACAGTTTGACAGTAATTCTCTTACCAAATTAAATATCAAATCATAATGTCTGTAAGAGAAACAACAAGTTAATTCAACAAATAGTACTGAACCCTGTTACATTTACTTAATTATTTTTCAGTACAAATTTATTATGGAACCCCAAATATCAATTTATAAATTATCAAAAACAAAGTGGGTACCTCAAGAAAATAAATTATCAACACACAAGAGGGTAATTCTAAAAAACTAAAATTATGAACACAAAAGTGGGTAGGTTGATTTTACAATAAAAGTTCAATATTCAATTTATTTTTAATAGTTAAAAACAATGACTTTAACTTCAATCAATTAGAATATTACTGTCAATATTAAACAAACTAACCAATTTTCTTATACAATTGTCAACAACACACTTTACAACAATAACTTCTGTAGTGGGCACTGAGTATTTTTATAATGTAAACAAACTTACAATACCAAGGTAATAGGTTCAAGGTACGAGTAACTATGATTCAATTAAATACAATTAGGGAAGACTATTTAGTCCGCACCAAACCTATATTGTATACAACAAATAAACAAATTATATTTTCAATACAAAACTGTAACCTTCTATCCCGAAGTGACAATATTAAGTTGTGAGTTGTACACTTTATTTTAACAAATTGGAATATAACTGTGGGGGTTATTTTCCCCTAACAAGACACAGCTAACTCTGAGTGACTCAAAATGTACCACTTTCTAACCCAGTATTCTCAACAATAAAAAGCAAACCGACAAACAATACAGCGTTCAGTGTGAACGAGTTTCCTAGCGTATACTATGATCGTGGAATGCAAACCACACTCTTGCTACCAAATGAAAAATACAGGTCTTCGGATCCCAAGCCAGGAGCTCAGCACCGGGGCCATTAGCAGTGTGGGAATCCTGGACCTTTTCTGAACCTGTATCCCAGGAAACTGCCGTAACGCAGCCGTGGAAAGCTAGGGGGTTCGCTCCTTATTGAGAGATATACCAGTACCTGTCTGACAGGTGAGAAGTGGCACGACAACAATAGGACTTATCTTAGATTCCTGCCGTAGGCTCCTGGGGATCGATCAATATCGTGCCGTGAGATTAGGGATAGGAGAATAATATATATAATATTAGGACAATAAGGGATAGACTGACGGCTGTCTGGACCGAAGACTCCGGCGTCCACCAGGCTGAGCACGTTTCCCGCAAAAGCATTTCGTTGTGCGTGAAATATATTCGAACCCGACTTCGCGGGCGCCCCACAAACCGATTGCGAACGGCGGGCGCAAATAGCTATTACAATGGGCGAAACACATCTCGATTAGATATGTTTGCACAAAAACCCGAATTCACCGTGTGCTCATTACAAATTTTCGTTTTCGACTCTTTAAAGTGTCAGCTGTCAATTCAAACTGTCAAATCGTTGACAGCCCACTGACATGGTGTTGCATTAATAAAATATCAAATAGTGAACGAAACGTTTGGTTCAGTAGGGTAGGTAGGGTAGGGTAGGTCGGGTAGGGTAGGTAGGGTAGGGTAGAGTAGGTTGGGTGGGATAGGTAGGGTATGGTAGGTAGGGTAGGGTAGGGGGATCCCCTCACAGCGCATACGTCCACGTCGTTTCCCCCGGTAACGCCCCAGTTCTGACCACCGTAACGGAGTGGCAGACTGGGTGCGGCTAAAGTGTGCTGTGCATCGTAGCGAATTTTATTTTATTGCCTTGTTGCTGCGATTGATTTGAGACCATGTCTACCCCTGCGCGTAACGCCCTCGGGCAGTTTTTAAAAAACCCAAAGGCCCTTCTCAGGGCCAACTCAAAGGCCCTTCTCAGGGCCAACGCGACACTTCTGTGTCGACAGAAGGCGGAGACTTCTTCTACGGCGGCAAAGCAGACGAGTCGGACTCCGACAACGAGTCCGTTATGTCGGGTGGCGGACCGATGGTGATCGAGGATCCTCGAACACGATCGCGTTCGCGGAAGCGGGCCTTCCTTAAGGATGGGTCCGACGGCTCCTCGGGTTCGGCGAAGGAGACCGTAAGGAAGGCTAAGGCCAAAAAGTCAACCAAGACGGCAGCGGATACCCAGGACGTGGGTCTGGCAGATGCCCAGCGCAAGTTGGACTTGACCCGGCGGGAGCAGCTCCAGCAGGAGTTGGAGGAGCGGGTGGCTGCCAAGGAGCAGCAGACGCGCATCGCCCGGGCCAAGTCAGGATACGGCGCGTCCCTCGTCCTGTACGCGGACCACTCACTGGTCGAGCTGCAGAGTATGGCCGAAGAGGACGAAGAGGGGATCGTCGAGGTCGCCACCAAGTCCTCACACCTGAAGGGGACCTTCCAAAAGGCCCTCAAATGCCGGGCCGTGAGCATGCGCGGTATCGTTGGGGAGCTGGTGCAGCGCCAGGCGACCGACGAGACGCGGCAACTGCAGGCGAGGGTCGATCGCCTGCAGAAGGAGGTCAGCCAGCTACATCAGAAGCTGCCTGAAGCCACGGCCCGGCCAACCACAGCCGACCCCAGACCTGCGGCAGAGGGCCCCGCCTCCTTCGATCTTGAGGACACCATCCGCAAGGTCATGATGGAGGAGCGGGATTTCGTCCGAGCCTGCCTGGCAGGAAAAGAGGACCGGCTCTTGCCCGAAAAGAGTTACCGTCTGCCTCTTGCGGCGGACAAGAGGAGGGGTGAGCCGGGGCCAACCTCACAGAGGGAGGAGGACCCTCTACTGCCTGCCACCACCCCGACCAACCAGCAGGGCTGGACGAAGGTCGCCGGCAAGGGGAAGGGCAAGGGTAAGGGCAAGGGTGCATCTGCGGTCGTCCCAGCTATCCCCACCACCACCGCTCCTCCCAGCCAGCCAGGCAAGGGTAAGGGAAAAGGGAAGGGAAAGGGAAAAGGAAAAGGGCCACCTCTCAAGGCCGCCAGCGCTGCCCCCCTCACATCCAAAACCGCCGGCACCAGGAGGAACCTTGTTCCTCCTAAGACCGCAGCCGTCGTAGTGACGCTCACCGCGGAGGCTGCGGAGCGTGGAGAGACGTACGCGTCCATATTGTTGCGGGCGCGTGCCAATGCCGACCCCGCCCAACTGGGGATTGGCAAGGTCTCTTGCCGGCGGACCCAAGCCGGGGCTCGAATTTTCGAGTTTCCGGGGGCAGAGGGCAGTGCCCACGCGGACCTCTTCGCATCGAAATTGCAGGAGGTCATAGCGGACGCGGCCAAGGTGGCCAGGCCTGTGAAGACGGTGGCCATTGAGGTAAACGACCTCGATGACACCGTCACCAAGGAGGAGGTGGTGGCGGCGGTCGCAGCAGTGGGTGGCAGCGGCGTCGCAGCGGTTAAAGGCCGGGACATCAGGTACGGCCGCGGTGGCATGGGCACCATTCGCCTGGAAAGCCCAGTTGCCGCTGCCAAAGCCGTCCTTGACAAAGGACGGCTGAACGTCGGCTTCAGCTCGGGTGCGGTCCGGGCACTTGCAGCACAGCCCTTGCGGTGCTACAGGTGCTTCGGAGTCGGGCACACCCGGGCCCTCTGTCCGTCCACGGTGGACCGGACAGAGAGCTGCTACCGCTGCGGCAAGGAGGGCCACAGAGCCGCCGAGTGCAAGGCCGCCGCACCGCACTGCGCTGTTTGTGCCGCCAGTGGCCGCCCCGCAGGCCACATAATGCAGGGGAGGATGTGCAATCCTCCCCCTAAGAAGGGAAAAGCGCAGGCGCCGAGAAAGCCTGCCGCTACCGCCGCTGAGCGCGAGGTTGGGCCTTCGGCTGCTGCGGCTGAGGAGGGGGGTGCGATGTCTGATTAAATGTCTAGAGTCGAACAACGCATCCTCCAGGCGAATATCAACCACTGCAGGGTGGCCCAGGATCTGCTGATGCAGATCATGGCCGAGTGGTTGGTGGACGTGGCGGTGGTTGCCGAGCCTTACTCGGTCCCCAGTACCTGGCTGGGCGATCGGGACGGCTTGGTGGCGTTGGTGGCGCGGTCTTACACGGACTCTCCTCCCCTCTCGCTTTTAGAGAGGGGACCGGGATACGTGGCCGCCGCGTGGGGGGGGGATACGGCCCTGGTAGGGGTCTATTTCTCCCCAAACCGCCCTCTAAGGGATTTCGAGAACTTCCTCGAAGTTCTCACGGCAGTCGCCGGGAGGACACGGCGACCTGGCGTGGTGCCGCTGATAGGTGACCTGAACGCCAAGTCGGAGGCTTGGGGCAACCCGGCTGCCTCCTGTAACATCCGGGGACGCGCCACCGTGTTTTGGGCGGCCTCATGCGGCGTGTCCCTCCTCAACAGGGGGGCGGTCCACACGTGTGTGCGGCAACGGGGAGGGTCGGTGGTAGACGTGTCGTTTGCCACCCCCACCCTAGCCGCTCGCGTAGTGAACTGGCGGGTGGAGACGGTGGAGACCATGTCGGACCACCGATACGTGCGGTTCGACATCTCCACCGGCCCTCGGGGGGGGGGGGGCCCGCTCGGGCAAATCTCCCTTCCCGCGGTGGGCTCTCACCCGCCTGGACCGGGAGGCAGCCAAGGAGGCGGCCTTTCTCCAGGACTGGCTCTCGCCCCCTGTCGTGCCAGTCCTGGACGTGGACCGCGCGGCGGTCCGGCTCAAGAGGTCCCTGACCGAGGTGTGCAACGCCAGCATGCCTCGGTCACGCCGTCCACCTCCCCGTCGCGCCGTGTATTGGTGGTCGGAGGAGCTGACAGGCCTCCGAGCCACCTGCGTAGAGGCCAGGAGGGCCTACGCGCGGAGTCGGCGGCGCACTACCCGATCTCAGGCCGGGGAGGACCGCCTCTACGCCTCTTACCTAGAGGCAAAGACGGTCCTCAAGTCGGCTATGTGCGCCGCCAAGGACTCGGCGAGGGCCGAGATGCTGGAGGGCCTCGACAGGGATCCGTATGGGAGTCCATATAAGGCGGCGCGAAACCAACTGCGCCCCTTTGGTTCCCCACTTACGGAGACCCTGGAGCCGGCATTGCTGGATGGGGTGGTTAGGTCACTATTTCCGCGCAGGACCAACTTCACCCCACCAACGATGAACCCCCCACTGGGGGGGGGGGTGGCTTCGCCGGAGGAAGAGGTCCCTCCGGTATCTGAAGAGGAATTTCGCGCAGGGGTTCTGTCCCACCGCGCGAAGAAGACGGCCCCTGGACCGGACGGCGTCCCCGCACGGGTGGTGGCCATCGCGGCGTCCCTCATGGAGGGTAGGTTTCGGGACCTCTTCAGCGCGTGTCTTACGGCTGGGAGGTTCCCGAAACAGTGGAAGGAGGGGCAATTGTGCCTCCTCCGGAAGGAGGGACGTCCGGTGGACTCCCCCTCGGCATACCGGCCCATCGTTCTGCTCGATGAGGTCGGTAAATTGTTCGAGGGGATCATCGCCACCCGGCTAAATAGCCATTTGCGGGAGGTAGGGCCAGACCTGTCGGACGCCCAGTTCGGCTTCCGACGGGGGCGTTCGACGATCGACGCGTTGGCCCTACTCAGGGGCCAGGTGAAGGAGGCGGTCGAGGCTGGGGACGGAGTGTTGGCGGTGTCGTTTGACATCGCCAACGCTTTCAACTCCGTGCCCCACTCGACCATATTGGAGGCACTCCGGTACCACGGAGTGCCCCAATATCTGCAGGCGATCCTGGCCAGCTACCTGGAGGACCGTGAGGTCCTCCTCGTGGACAAGACGGCCAGGATCAGGCGCTACGGCGCGGAGTCCGTTGTTCCACAGGGGTCGGTGCTAGGGCCCCCCTTGTGGAACATCGGATTCGATTGGCTCCTGCGGGGCACCCTCTTCACGGGCACGAGTGTCATCTGCTATGCGGATGACACTCTCCTCACTGCCCGGGGGAGGAAATTTGGAGAGGCGGCCTGTCTGGCCTCTGCTGGCGGATCCTTAGTGGCAGGTAGGATCCGCCAGCTTGGATTGAGGGTGGCGCTGAACAAGACCGAGGCCGTGTTCTTTCACGGGCCTCGGCAGCGCTGCTCTCCTGCCGCCCACATTGTCGTGGAGGGCGTCCGAATTGAGGTGAAGGCCCAGATGAAATATCTGGGCCTAGTGCTGGACAGCAGGTGGCGCTTCGGCCCGCACTTCAGCGGGCTGTCGACGCGCCTGTTGAAAGCCGCGGACGCCCTCTCATGGCTCATGCCGAACCTGGGGGGGCCCAGTGCACGGTGCCGGCGATTGTATGCCGGCATCCTGCGGAGCATGGCCCTCTACGGGGCACCCATCTGGGCGGACTCCCTCCACAGGAGGGAGAATGCAACCGCCATCCGCAGGCCCCAAAGGGCCATTGCACAGCGGGTGGCGAGGGCCTACCGCTCGGTGGGCCTTTCGGCGGCGTGCGCTCTGGCCGGCACCCCTCCCTGGGAGTTGGAGGCATGGGTGCTCGCCAGAGTGTACGAGTGGGCGGCGAGGCGGAAGGCGCTTGGAGAGCGCCCCGCCAAGGAAGAGCGGGAGGCCGTGCGGCGGGAGGCGAGGGACGCTATCGTCATCCATTGGACGGAGGACCTTGCCTCCGCCGCCTTTGGCCGTCGGACGTTGGACGCGCTCGGTCCAGCCTTTCAAAGTTGGCTCGAGCGGCCCCACGGTTTCCTCTCGTTTCGTCTAGTGCAGGTGTTGTCCGGACATGGGTGTTTCGGAACGCACCTGCACCGGATCCGGAGGTAGGAAACCCCGGGGTGCCACGATTGTGGCGCTGCGGAGGACACGGCGCAGCACACCCTCGAGGTGTGACCAGCCTGGGCAGAGCTGCGCCGTGTCCTCATAAGTGTGATCGGGCAGGACCTCTCGCTTCCCGGCTTGGTCAACTCCATGCTGGGGAGTGAGGAGGCCTGGGCAGCAGTTGCCGCCTTTTGCGAGGTCGTGATGTCGCAAAAGGAGGCGGCGGAGCGTGCGCGGGAGGGCGAAGAAGGGGTGGGATAAGGCGGTTGTATGATCGTCTCCTCCCACCTCCTGGTGGTGATTAGCGGGCGACAGGTGCGGGGGCGCCTCTCGTCTGCATTGCACAATCACCACCATCGGGCGGGAACGGCCGAGCACTCGCTGTCGTTCCCGGGCCCCTCCACTGAGGGAGGGGCGTGAAGGGCCTGCCCTAAAAGGCGGGCGGTCGTCGGCGGAGGGCTGGACGTAAAGGCTGGGCCGGTTTTCCAGTCCTCCTCCACACAGACGATGCGGGAGTGCCGCTGGGTTATTTTAGTGGGTATACCGGGCTTGCCGGGGAGTCCCACATAGCCCCCCCCATTCCCCCAATGGGTGGGTATGCGTAATGCATTTTTTCCAAGCGTGATCAAAAAAAAAAAAAAGGTAGGGTAGGGTAGTGTAGGTACGGTAGTGTAGGTAGGGTAGTGTAGGTAGGCTAGGGTAGGTAGGGTAGGTTAGGTAGGGTGAATGTTTGGTGTTTTTATGGCAAAACAAAGTTTGCCGGGTCAACTAGTAATAAATAAATAATAGTCCACCTTTTGGGAGGTCATCCAACGCTGTATTTTCTGATTTCAGCTGTGTTTTCTGTTTTGACATACCCGGGCAAAAATACTACTTTTTGTGATTTGGGATTGAATCCAATGTTCAGAAGTCCCTTTTGCGATCACTAGACAAACAATTATCTTGAGTTTTGACGAAAAACTACAACAAAACCGAAACAAACTTTTTCTAAAACACGTGGTATATTACCGGCCGTGTACATAAGTCCCCCATACTATGCACTTTTTAAAACACAAACATGGAAGGAACACGAAACACATTACACATGCCCGTCCTGTCGCCTCGCCTCAAATATGCAGACACGGAGTTACATTCACGTTTACCGCTAACAAGCTTTCGCCCGCGGCTTTACTCAACAAAGTTGGCGGGCTGCCTTTTTGCACTGTCCATGTTTTTGCGTCGTTAAATATGATGGCATACGGTAAATGTTGAGTATGGATGTGACATTGATAAACAAGTACATTTACAAATTCCCATACCGAGTATTCATAGTCTAATTCGATTGAAACGTGCAAAAACGAGAATGCCGAAGCAAATCCGTGAAAAATGTGAGAAAAATAAACAATGATAATACTTTTTTCGTATCAACAATGCTGCGCGTAATTTATCAGTAATTATTTTTGTAGTTTGTTGATTACTTCGTCGTCATAGAAACCACCATGTGTTATCTTACTTATCTTACTAATAATAATTGTATTTGAAAGTTTATATGAATATATGTGTGTGTGTGGATGTATGTTTGTTAATCAAACACGCCAGAACGGCTGAACGGATCTGTATGAAATTTGCACAGAAATAGATTTTGATGACGATTATGTTCCCTAGGGATAAGAAACACTTTTCACGCGAGTGAAGCCGCTGGCAGAAGCTAATTTTATCATAAGCAAATTCGGTAAAAGGATCTGGACGTATACTCTTCCAAACATTCCAAAAAGAAGGGACGATTTAATTTTTTTCAATTTCATTTTGGAACACACCTCCATTTATGAGTTTTAGCATTCTCTAAAGTTTATCTACCATCAGTAGATCTGGGTAATAGTACATTATTGCAGCGGCCAGCAAAAGAGGCATTGATGGACGAACGTGTAAATGTGTCATACGTAAGTCCATGCATGCCTAGTTGTGGCCAAGGCATGCTTAGTACTTTTCTCAAATAATGCGCGGAATTTAAAACTACGTACTACCTAGAACCCATTTTGTCAAATACAATTACTTTTCAAAATCAATGACGAACAACAATAATTTTGCCCGGGTTACAGTGTTCATTTGTTTTTTCTTAATAAACAGCTTTTTATTTGCAAGCCAGTTCGAAATTTAAATGAAAAATTTGATAAATTACCTCCTTGGTTGCCATGTTCCAGGGTAAAAGATCGTTCCATTTTTAAATTACACAACAGATATGAGTTCACTATGTAATTTATTTGGCCTCTAAACCACGACAGACATGGATTTTCATAAAACTTTTGCCAGCCGTTGCTCGCATGTATTTGGCCAGTACAGCAATTTCGATCTATATCGAAGTTGTCAAAATAATGCTCAAATTTCCAAGCATGTTTGATATAATAAATGTTTCGCAATGATTTAACCGTAATTTAACGGTGAGCCATTCGAAATTCAAATCCATCTTATTGTTACTACCACTACTGCCACCTATAGACTGTGGAGTGTTCACACGTCGAGTATCACTTGCGACGAACCACTAATTGGGTCACATCACTAACACCCTTTTTTTTTTGTTTTTTATTTATTTAACCATTAATGTACACACAAATAGTAAATAGACAAGAAGAAGGAACAGAAAATAGGTACAAAGGTATGCTTATTCCTAACGAAATCTCTTCAAGCATACCTGCGAGAGGAGAGATGCAAAAAAAGATATGTAGACACCGTGTGTAGAGGGGAAATAAAAAGAAAAATATATTGAACAATTCACAATAAAGAAGAATACAGTATAGATCATTAATATATACACTTATATACATGTATATTAATAAAATATAAATATAACAATAATAAATATTAACTAATGCCATAAATACTTAAATAATAATACATAATAATAAACGGAATAGAAAGATAATGCTCTTACATTCTCCTTTTAAAAACTGTAAGAGTTTCGCAGTCCCTAATATCAGGCGGTTACGAGTTCCACAACCGCACCGCGTGTACAGTAAAGGAGTAGGAGTAAAAGTCGGAAGTGTGGGAAGGTGTTTCAAGAAGATGCGACCAGATGCTTAAGATGCGAACAGTTTCATTTGTGATTGGTTTCCTCTTGACTCTAGTCTAAGTCAGGTGATAGAGACAGAGTCGACGATGGAGTGAGCTTACCCAGAAGAAGCCTGTTCACTCTAACTTTGAAGAGATTCGGGTTGAATGCGTTCGGAAACACAGACGCAGGTAGTGAGTTCCATTCATTCTCTGTGCGCTTTATGAAGGATATTTGGAAGCACTTGGTGCGAATTGGTGGAATGGCAACAAGATAAGTATGATAACTTGCAGTGCATCTAGATGTCCGATGGTAGAAGGGGGGTGGTGGGATGAGGTCGTGGAGTTCTTGAGCACACTCACTAAAATACAGTCTGTAGAAGACCGATAAGCAGGCAACCTTGCGGCGATGACCCAAGCTGTGAAGCTTGGTATCCACCAGTTCAATGTCGCCGATGAGCCTCTTGGCTCTGCGTTCCATCGAGTCAAGCGCGGCAAGCTGATACTTAGCTGAGCCATCCCAAAGGTGGCTGCAATACTCCATGCAGGATCGAACTTGCGGTTTGTACAGGGTTAACAGCTGTCCAGGCGTAAAGTATCGCTTCACCTTATTTAGGATGCACAGTTTTTTGTCGCAATTTGTGCTTTGTACTCAATGGAGGCGCCGAAGTTGAGACTGGATGTCAACTCCATGCTTAGGAGCTCGAGCCGATCAGTCACTGGAACAGACGCACCCCAAAAAGTAGGCGCCTGATCAAAAAGACTCCTTTTAGCGGTAAAAAGACACGCCCGTGTTTTGGTGGCGTTAAAGGAGACCAGATTGTCATCACCCCACTGGGAGACAAGGCTTAAGGTCAAATCTGTCCGCTCTACCATAGCCTCTCTCAAGGAACGAACTTCATCCACGCTGGTTCTTGCGCTGGACAGGTATCTCTCTGAAACAGTACTGTCATCTGCGTACCCAACAATACCAAGCTGAAGTAGGTCATTGATGTGCAGCAGGAAAAGAGTTGCAGATTGAAATCAAACAGAGCTTGAAATGGAGTGTCGGGATGTGTATCAGTGTCTGAAAATAATTGTGGAACGGTAGCAGTGAGGTGATGTGTGAAGTTAAAAGTTTTGGAAACTTTTTTATGGGGCACGGCTAGATAGAGATTTGCATAGATACAAACTTTATCGGGCTTTACCCTACAAGAAAAATCACGTAAATCGGATCATAAATCTCAGCGCAATCAGTGTACATACATTAAAAAAAAAAACAATCGAATTGAGAACGTCCCCCTTTTTGAAGTGGGTTAAAAAGAATTTCGATTTGATTATTTGAAAACTTATTAACTTATAATTTCGTAAATATGCTTGAATAGAGAGAAATATGAATCTTTGATATACGACTATTTTATTTCTACTTTCTAGACAAAGTAAAATACTAGCCGCAATAGTTATGTCCTCTATGTATTTTTAAACTAAATATTCTTTCTGCGTAGTGCTTAACTACTAAAAGTTGGGCTTCATGATGCCATCGGAATGATGCTTGATGAGAGGTCTTAAATAGCAACCTCAACGAATTATTTATTTTGTCATCTACGAAAGTTGTGATCAATACTTAATTCCGTATTTCATTACTTTATAAATAGACAGAAAATAACTTTAACTTCCATAACTTTATCACGAAAACATGTAACACTATATTTTCTACTACCGCATCTAAACCCGAAATATGTTGAAAACTTTTACTGAAAAATATTCCAGTAACGTTGGAAAACAATTACCAAGGTTCCAACAAAAACATTGTATTTCAAACTAACTGCAAAGCGCTGAATATCCTGCCTTAGTTTAAACTGTCCTTTTTCACAGTGGTGTGAGATAATCACGGTGGACTCTTGGTTTGGCTTCCCTGCACTATAAATTATGTTATTCATTTGGAAAATAAAATACATTAGTAGTGTTTGGTTTATAATTGTTTATTTTATTAATTTTCCTAAACATACAAATTGTCGTAAGAAGAGAATAAGACCGCGTTTCAACTTGCAAGCAAATTACATGAAAGTTTAATTACAGTGGGGCATGATCGTGCTATCGATCACATTATACGTCGGTAGCCCGCAATGTAATGTAACTTGCATGCAAGCTGGGTGCTTGCTGGTTGAAACGAGACCTTATGCATTATATTTCAGTTTTTTTTAGAATAAACCATTCTGCCGAACCAACTTTCACTTTGAACGTGTGTAAGTTTTCTGACTCGGCTGGGCAGCCTTCGGGAAGTTGCGCGGTATCTTCTCGTCCAACTTCCCACAGGGTCTCAAGACGAAAGTCTATGACCAGTATATGTTGCCAGTGATGACACAAGCTCTGAGACATGGTCGCTTACAGTCGGCCTCATCCTGAAAGATTACAGTCACCCAAAGGGCAATGGAGAGGGCTATGCTTGGAGTTTCATTAAGTGATCGAATCAGAAATGTAGAGGTCCGCAAGAGAACCAGGGTTACCGACATAGCCCGAAGAATTGGCAAACTTAAGTGGCAGGGGGCAGGGCGCAGAATGGATGGCCGATGAGGCAAAAATGTTCTGGAGTAGCGACCGCGAACAGGAAGATGTTGTGTTGGAATGCCTCCCACTAGGTGGACCGATGACTGTTGAAGGTTGCGGGGATCCGCAGGATGCAAGACGCACTGGAGCGGCGCTTGGGGAAGGTAAGTTGCTAAAACGTTATGCGATAGGCAATTCCAAAACCTGACATTTCGAAAATCACTATCACCGATAGAGTTCCTTTTGGTTTTCGTATAAGTATCAACATTGCCTTATATAAAACAATCAGACTCTTTTCATAATCGGGCCGATTTTGATAAGAGTCTGTCTGTCGTCTACACAATCTTTATAAAGAATGTTATAATGAGTGTGTGACAAAAACGCCTTGTGCCTCGACAAAGTGACATTTTGTCAGCGAAAACTATAGTTAAAAGTTCAAAATATTTGGCATTACCCACATAGCGCAAGTAAATCCCATCCATTGTTTACAAGCTTTTTATTAACTTGCATTGTATGTATGTATGTTCGGGCCAAATCTTGCAATTGAATTTTAAAGCAGTTATCCCCAACCGATTTAGATGAAATTTTGCATACACGTTTTGTTTGGATGACAATGCACCTTGCTAAAAGCTTGTTTAAATAAAAAATAAAAATTGGAAAATATTAACTTTTGAACACTTTACAAAGACCGTCACTCTTCTTTTTTTCGTGTGATGATGTGGCCACTTCTGGTGTCAGAGTTAATTAAACCCAGACCCTCACTGAAAACTACAATATAAAACACCTTCACCAAAGCCCATCAATAAAAAAACAGCAACAACAACAATAATACAATGAACAACAACAACAACAATATTTAATTAAACACAACATTATTAAAAGCCTCTTGCCCACATAGATTTAAAAAGAAAACACAACATCTCGTCCTCTATTAAGATGCAACGTTCAGCCTCGTATCAGGCATGCCGCTTGTTAAATTTTCAATCCGCCGCGAGAGGCAGGCTAATGACAGCTCAGTCATTGTGCGTGGCTTTCTCTATGGACCTCCCCGTCTAGTCAATGAATAGTAAAAAACTTGGTTTTAGTGAGCGGAAAATATGGTATGTATGGATGGATCGATTCGGGTGGTCGTGAAAAGACCGAGTTAGGGATGGTTTTTCATGTGGCTGGTCTCAGTTGTATTGTGGTTTAGTTTTTCACCTTGGAATCTTAAGTTCGTGCAAAGAATGTACCATGTCCAATGAGCAAAATTACGGCATCCCGAAACAAGTAGAAGAATTTTGAATTGAACTCCTTTTGCACATTTTGGAAGTACTTATTCTATGTCGAGTAAGAATCGAGGTACTAAGTGGAATTCAATGCAATTTCTACTGTTAACTTTCCACTATGTTTTTGCACTCCATTTTCTAACCTACATATTTCTCATAAAATGTATTACTATGTACATACAGCCCGTAATGCAACGCTTACCTACCTACGATTAATATCAGTAAGAGCTCTGTAAATTGCAGAGACATCAACAAAATAAGCACTTAAATAAACTTGCTACATTGCAATTAAGCGCTGCACATCTTAATCCACTTACATCTTCTAAAACCTTAGCAAGACATTCTAAAAACTGCTGATATAATTCCTTCAGAGATTTATATATATCACCCACTGCCTTACTTACACGAAAATACTTGAATCCGCTAAGTTTAATCATAATATTTTCATACTCTTTTCAGAGCGCGACGAAGAAAATCGAGTCAAACCGAAGATTTTATTTACTAACACATGGGTGTTAAAGGGGAACCTCTTTGAGATAAAAAAGATGGTATGAAAATGGTACCATCTTGTTGAAACAGAATCGGAGATATAAGTAAAGCAAGCGCTGGTTTTCCTATGCAAATATTTTAAATTAAGTCGTAGGTTACATACACTTTTAAGTGATGTTGACATAGAGTGCAGATTGTATTATCTAAATGTTCTTATTTTCAAGGAGGAAGAGATCGGGATGCAGAAAGTTAGTTTGGCTAGCAATCTTGTCAGTATTCTGTTTTATTTATGCTTGAGCGGTTCTTTTAGGCAAAACACTTTTAAGGGACTGAATACTCAAAATAGGCTTTCTTTTAAACATTTTTTTGCCAAATCTATTGAAGATGTGGAAGTAGAAAAAAGATATGTTAATCTTGATCATATTTCCGGTAAAACTTTATTGTGGCCGAAACACATTTACGCCCAAAAACCTCGATACAATTAAATGGCAAAGTAACCTCTTACCGTGATCTTCAAAAGATTTTTCCGGTAATACTGACTAGCATACGTTTGTACAATTAACAACAATAACGTATCATAACAGGACGCAAAACTTCACTGTCGTATATTTTGAAGTTTCATTCATTATTTTAAAGTAATTCATATTATTATATTTTATAATAAAAGCCATACAAATTCCATCGTGCTTCTCTTTCTATCCAGTGCAATTCGACAGTGATCGCCTTATGGCGTTGCTAGAAGGACGTATGTCGCTTTTTTTCACAAAATGCAAAAACATATTCGATTTATTTCTCGTCAATTCAATCTGTCAAAAAAATATCAGTTATAATGCAGCCAGAACATGTAGCCTGGTGGCTTTAATTGGAACTAACGAAATCACAAGGAATATTGTCAAACTCTGTATTATTTTTATTCTCTGGACGCTGTCACTAGCATTTACATTTTTGTTGTATTATAAACGACTCATGTCGTTTAGTTTACTTACTAATTCCATAAATAAAAAGTAATTATACCTTTAAAAAAATTTAACTAATGTTATCTCAAAAACGGCACCACGTGACCTCCTCACCCCAGAGGGCTGGTGTTTATCAAAACCCAGTAGGTGCTTTGAAATTATTATATTCCAGGATAGTGAAAAAAATATATTATGATTTAAAGTAGGCTATGGAAAGTCATGTTGTAGGTACGAGTAACTAAATGACATCTTAATATTTCAAGAGAATACTAAACAAGGAATATGAACCTATGAATTGTACAAATAATATTAATAGTGTTATTAATTCTATTAGATATTTTAAATATGCCTAAAAAAGACAATGCCGAACCTAATAAGTTCTGGATATTTGTAAATTTAAGGTGTTTTACAATTTGATGGGTCTTTCCTATTGTAAATAATGATTAAATTGAATAATGAAAGCACGAAATCTCAATTCAAATTTAAAGTTTCCATTACAAAAATAACATTATTTTTTTTTTTTTTATTGCTCGTTATTGACTGTATACAGTCAATTTCAGTATAGAAGAACTCATTAAATAATATAAATAAAATTATCTGGCTATAAAACCAATATTAAAAAAATGTCACCTACTGTGTTCTTATATGTGGCAGTCGGATAGAAGCAGACATCGTATGACACTAGCCAGATTACCTATTTTAGTAATCTTTATTTTTGTAGCAATAGGGTTGTATTCATAGGCAAAATAACAGTGAACGATCTGATGAAGAACTTCCGATGGTTTTTACAAAAAATTTACCGCGCAAGTTCTTCATCAATCAATTAGAATTGAGATTTCGTGCTTTCATTATTCAATTTAATCATTATTTACAATAGGAAAGACCCATCAAATTGTAAAACACCTTAAATTTACAAATATCCAGAACTTATTAGGTTCGGCATTGTCTTTTTTAGGCATATTTAAAATATCTAATAGAATTAATAACACTATTAATATTATTTGTACAATTCATAGGTTCATATTCCTTGTTTAGTATTCTCTTGAAATATTAAGATGTCATTTAGTTACTCGTACCTACAACATGACTTTCCATAGCCTACTTTAAATCATAATATATTTTTTTCACTATCCTGGAATATAATAATTTCAAAGCACCTACTGGGTTTTGATATACACCAGCCCTCTGGGGTGAGGAGGTCACGTGGTGCCGTTTTTGAGATAACATTAGTTAAATTATTTAAAAGGTATAATTACTTTTTATTTATGGAATTAGTAAGTAAACTAAACGACATGAGTCGTTTATAATACAACAAAAATGTAAATGCTAGTGACAGCGTCCAGAGAATAAAAATAATACAGAGTTTGACAATATTCCTTGTGATTTCGTTAGTTCCAATTAAAGCCACCAGGCTACATGTTCTGGCTGCATTATAACTGATATTTTTTTGACAGATTGAATTGACGAGAAATAAATCGAATATGTTTTTGCATTTTGTGAAAAAAAGCGACATACGTCCTTCTAGCAACGCCATAAGGCGATCACTGTCGGATTGCACTGGATAGAAAGAGAAGCACGATGGAATTTGTATGGCTTTTATTATAAAATATAATAATATGAATTACTTTAAAATGATGAATGAAACTTCAAAATATACGACAGTGAAGTTTTGCGTCCTGTTATGATACGTTATTGTTGTTAATTGTACAAACGTATGCTAGTCAGTATTACCGGAAAAATCTTTTGAAGATCACGGTAAGAGGTTACTTTGCCATTTAATTGTATCGAGGTTTTTGGGCGTAAATGTGTTTCGGCCACAATAAAGTTTTACCGGAAATATGATCAAGATTAACATATCTTTTTTCTACTTCCACATCTTCAATAGATTTGGCAAAAAAATGTTTAAAAGAAAGCCTATTTTGAGTATTCAGTCCCTTAAAAGTGTTTTGCCTAAAAGAACCGCTCAAGCATAAATAAAACAGAATACTGACAAGATTGCTAGCCAAACTAACTTTCTGCATCCCGATCTCTTCCTCCTTGAAAATAAGAACATTTAGATAATACAATCTGCACTCTATGTCAACATCACTTAAAAGTGTATGTAACCTACGACTTAATTTAAAATATTTGCATAGGAAAACCAGCGCTTGCTTTACTTATATCTCCGATTCTGTTTCAACAAGATGGTACCATTTTCATACCATCTTTTTTATCTCAAAGAGGTTCCCCTTTAACACCCATGTGTTAGTAAATAAAATCTTCGGTTTGACTCGATTTTCTTCGTCGCGCTCTGAAAAGAGTATGAAAATATTATGATTAAACTTAGCGGATTCAAGTATTTTCGTGTAAGTAAGGCAGTGGGTGATATATATAAATCTCTGAAGGAATTATATCAGCAGTTTTTAGAATGTCTTGCTAAGGTTTTAGAAGATGTAAGTGGATTAAGATGTGCAGCGCTTAATTGCAATGTAGCAAGTTTATTTAAGTGCTTATTTTGTTGATGTCTCTGCAATTTACAGAGCTCTTACTGATATTAATCGTAGGTAGGTAAGCGTTGCATTACGGGCTGTATGTACATAGTAATACATTTTATGAGAAATATGTAGGTTAGAAAATGGAGTGCAAAAACATAGTGGAAAGTTAACAGTAGAAATTGCATTGAATTCCACTTAGTACCTCGATTCTTACTCGACATAGAATAAGTACTTCCAAAATGTGCAAAAGGAGTTCAATTCAAAATTCTTCTACTTGTTTCGGGATGCCGTAATTTTGCTCATTGGACATGGTACATTCTTTGCACGAACTTAAGATTCCAAGGTGAAAAACTAAACCACAATACAACTGAGACCAGCCACATGAAAAACCATCCCTAACTCGGTCTTTTCACGACCACCCGAATCGATCCATCCATACATACCATATTTTCCGCTCACTAAAACCAAGTTTTTTACTATTCATTGACTAGACGGAGGTCCATAGAGAAAGCCACGCGTAATGACTGAGCTGTCATTAGCCTGCCTCTCGCGGCGGATTGAAAATTTAACAAGCGGCATGCCTGATACGAGACTGAACGTTGCATCTTAATAGAGGACGAGATGTTGTGTTTTCTTTTTAAATCTATGTGGGCAAGAGGCTTTTAATAATGTTGTGTTTAATTAAATATTGTTGTTGTTGTTGTTCATTGTATTATTGTTGTTGTTGCTGTTTTTTTATTGATGGGCTTTGGTGAAGGTGTTTTATATTGTAGTTTTCAGTGAGGGTCTGGGTTTAATTAACTCTGACACCAGAAGTGGCCACATCATCACACGAAAAAAAGAAGAGTGACGGTCTTTGTAAAGTGTTCAAAAGTTAATATTTTCCAATTTTTATTTTTTATTTAAACAAGCTTTTAGCAAGGTGCATTGTCATCCAAACAAAACGTGTATGCAAAATTTCATCTAAATCGGTTGGGGATAACTGCTTTAAAATTCAATTGCAAGATTTGGCCCGAACATACATATATACAATGCAAGTTAATAAAAAGCTTGTAAACAATGGATGGGATTTACTTGCGCTATGTGGGTAATGCCAAATATTTTGAACTTTTAACTATAGTTTTCGCTGACAAAATGTCACTTTGTCGAGGCACAAGGCGTTTTTGTCACACACTCATTATAACATTCTTTATAAAGATTGTGTAGACGACAGACAGACTCTTATCAAAATCGGCCCGATTATGAAAAGAGTCTGATTGTTTTATATAAGGCAATGTTGATACTTATACGAAAACCAAAAGGAACTCTATCGGTGATAGTGATTTTCGAAATGTCAGGTTTTGGAATTGCCTATCGCATAACGTTTTAGCAACTCATGTCAATCTCATAGATATTTCTCGATGTCTTTATCTCGGGGCTATAGCTTTAACGGTTATAATTATATAAATACGCTTGCTAGGAACCAAAAGTCTTTCCTATTGTAAATAATGATTAAATTGAATAATGAAAGCACGAAAATTTGAATTGAGATTCAATTCAAATTTAAAGTTTCCATTACAAAGTTAACATTATAATATTTTTTTTTTATTGCTCGTTATTGACTGTATACAGTCCATTTCAGTATAGTAGAACTCATTAAATAATATAAATAAAATTATCTGGCTATAAAACCAATATTAAAAAAATGTCACCTACTGTGTTCTTATATGTGGCAGTCGGATAGAAGCAGACATCGTATGACACTAGCCAGATTACCTATTTTAGTAATCTTTATTTTTGTAGCAATAGGGTTGTATTCATAGGCAAAATAACAGTGAACGATCTGATGAAGAACTTGCGCGGTAATTTTTTTGTAAAAACCATCGGAAGTGTCCGTTTATGACGTGGGCCTCTGTGGTCGGCCTTGTGTATTTAATTTTCAAATACTTTTCACTCCAATTTAAGTTTGCCCCTAAACTATCGATGACAGTGGGCGTGGCTTAGAACCTCAGATGTTGATTGTCAACTGTCCAACCTGGCTGAGGTTGGACAGTTGACAATCGACATCTCCTACATCCTTAAGGGAATTTTCACGTTATTTAAAAATTGTTTGCAGCATTTTAATAGGTACTTCAATATATATATTAAATAATTAGAAAAAAGATGCTTTGTTTGAAACCATAAAGTGGCGTCAAAATTAAAATCCTAATAAAAGTTGTATTCCTATTCACCCCTACATTCCTATTCACCCCGTTTTACCCGGTACTAAAATTCATAATCTTACAATGAATAGCATAATAGCGTCCATAAAAAAATCTAGAAATACTTTTAAATAATTTGAAGGCACTTTATGTGCTATTGAAAGAGTACAGATTAATCTAGATAAATGTTCTTATTCTATAGGCAAAAGAAATAGGAATACAGGAAATTGGTTTGGCTAGCCAGGATGTTCAAGATCAAAGCGTTATCGGTTTTGCAATATCTCGAGCGGTTCATTTTGTTTTGAATATTAAATATTTATAATCTTAATTTTATTTCTTAAAATTATACCTTGCCCCACACTAGGAATTACTTCCTGTATCGTGGGTGCGTTTACAAACATATAAACTCACATACACAAACACCCAGAGCGGGAACAACTATCTGTAGATCATACAAATATTTGTTCCGTGCGGGAATCGAACACGCGACACGTAGCGCAGCAGTCAATCGCTCAAGCACTGCGACAACCATGCGCCCCTGAAAATCGAATGCAAGAGTTTAAGTTGCATCGTCTTATAGTGATGGAAATCATTCAATTATGGAACACATTAGGTATCATATTCAACAGTATGTAGATGCATCGTATGAACTTTCCACAATCGACTGTATGTTAGAAACTGGTGCTGATGTTTATTAATCTCGCAGAACTTTTGCAATACAGACAACTCGTGGAACTAAAACTTAAATGAGAACTACGGTGTAGCGATAAACTTTACTACCTATTGTGTGTTTCTCTTCACTTGTCTTATTTTGTAAACAAAAATGGCGAACTGAAGTGTCAATATTGAGAAAATTTATTCGTTGGGTAAATGGATCAGATAATAATAATATTATGAAGCAGTACTTTTTAAAGTTAGTAAGTATTTTGTGCTGTTTACTAAGGATAAGCATAAAATGTATTCTCGTAATTTAAATTGGCATAACGAAATTCAGCACAATGATCATTACGCATAATATTATTAGGCATAAATGTTTTGCCATAATGTGTATTGCCATAAATACTGATGGCATAATAATAATGATGCATAATTGTATAAAGCAAAATGTTATAAACATGATAAATTGAACACATAATGTTCGTTGGAATAAAATAAACATATTCGCGGCTCAAATGTGGCCCAAACGCCACTCCCGCCGCACCTTAACCTAATTCAATTAAGTATTAAATATATTTAATTTAATTTCGGTGTTTTAAACATTTACATTTTACTCGTAGGTATTTTAATTTTCGACGTTCAAATATGTACCTATAAAATTATTATGACGAATAAATGTTAAGCCTTAAATATTTATGCAACTTCAAATTATGCTTAATGACAGTTATGCTAAAATATTATGCCAAAGTATTGCTATGCTGATAATAGATATGCCGATTATTATGCTGATAATAGATATGCCAATCAATATTATGCCTAAAAATTTTATGTCTATGATTTTATCGTTCAGTGTTTTTTTATTGATTGATTAATGTGATTTTATTTTGATTTGATTGGGTTACATTAACTGAACAAACGATAGCATTGTTGTTATTCAGACTTCATGTGCATAGTGATACATAGATCAAAACGGTTCTAAACAATCAAAACGGGTCTAAACAATCAAAAAGGTTTTATAAGATGAAGAAATTTTATACCAACTTAAAGCGTTTTTATAAGCTGCAAAGCAAGCAATTTTCGTATCATTTACTACTTGTTTATCAAATAGGACACTAAAGAAAAAAACACACTGTACTTGAACTCAGCACTCAACCAAGGCGATCCTATTGAAAAATTTGTCGTCTGACGATGTTTCTGGCGCCGCGCTAAACTCCGAACACCCATTCTTATCTAGAAACGATTCAATAAAAATCAGTTTTCGAAGTTGTAGAGATAAACCGATTTGTCCAGTGTTATCAAGGAAACTGCTCTTAGTTCACAAGTATGAATGCTTTCCAAATGGGTGCGTTGACTGGGTTAGTTTGGCCAGTAGCAATGATGAATGGGATTTTTCGACTTTCGATGGTGCAGGATTGATTGCTGTAAGGGGAAAAATGTTTTTGTAGAGGGATAAACATGGAGAGATCAGGGTGGATAATTATCATACTACATTTACTAATCATGGATGGGTATTTAGGTATGGTTTGTTGACAATTTCTTGAAAGCATTTTAAGCATAAAAACAAATTAGGATCAACTTAATTCAGCTGCAAAGCTATCTTTGCTTTTTTATCAAGTATCCAACTTCAGAAATCGGCAGGAATGAAGAATTGGATCTCAATGTAGAATCAAAAATTCAAAATGCATCGGTTCTCCCTTCTCGTTAACCCCCGAATTCTGAATTAAGAATTTGAAGTTGAGTGAAAAACTTTCAGCATTTAAGTAGGTTTTGACACGTTCTTCACTCAAAATACTCATTACAGAAACCCGCCTGATCCGATTTTCGCTGATCTGATATTAGATATACTATTTGCAAACTTCCCGAATAACCATTTCCTTCCTCGCCGGTAACGGAACTAAAGCCGAAAACCGGCTTGCAACACGCCATACCACACAACGTAAATGTAGCATGCTCATTGGTTACATTTTCATCTTGCGGTTTTGCTTTACGTAATTGCCCAATCAGGTGAGTTGGAGTTGTATGAGATAATCGTATGTTACTAGTGTGTTTTAGTCTAGGGATGTAATGAAGGCCGTCTGGGAATGGACTTAGGATCAGTTTTTTTATCCGTAGTTAACTCAACCAATTTGAATCTTTTTTTTTGTTAATTATAGGCTTACGCTTGACCACTATCTCACCTGTTGGTAAGCGATGATATGGTCGACGGTGAGACACGCTTGCCTAGAAATAACCTAACCCTTGACTTAAAGACTCCTAGATTGTAGCTGTCTGGAAACACAGATTCCGGCAGGGAATTTCACTTATATTAGCATATTTGACCATTGGATGGGTTAATCAAAAGACTGGACCTCAAGCTGCCATTAATTTGTCGTGTCGTGCCGTGGCGCCATTCACCAATCATATGAAACTGTTCAAGCCTACGTCATATTACAACTAGTCTTGTAGCAGAACAAATACGTCATAAGGCGCCCCGCGACGCCACGACACGCACGTATTTTTCCGCCTTAAGTGAACTTTTCGGTAGCGCATGTCAATCCGATCGATTTTTGACTATTCGACGTTTTTTATCGCAAACAATAATTCTAAAAATCAATTTCGTTGGTTTCGTTTTGTTTCTACTTAATGCTCACAAACGTACAGAGGCGATCTTAATGCCTTTGGCATATTCTACCAGTCGACCTTTGGGTGATGCAGAGACATTTTTTTTTTGTTATAGGTAGGCTCGCGCTTGACCACTACCTCCCCTGATGGTAAGCGATGATGTGAACTGACCGATGGAAAGTTCAAAAATCACATCATACGTGTCCTTATTAAAAAAGCATAATATAAAATCAAGGACTACGTTGAAGATACAAAATTTGGCTTTAGCTCCTTCTGCGCATGCGGCTTCCCTGGTAACTCATAAACGGCACAAATATGTGGATGTCTCTAACTATTCTCAATCTCATTTTTTTTTTTTTGTTTTTCTTCTTTTAATTGGACTTTTTACAATAGTTCGCAATCATCTTTATAGCCCTTTGCAAAGAATAGTTACAGCACTGATAACAACATTTGTGCCACATGTTAAATTTAGTCTTGTTATACATATTTTTTTTTACTTTGTATAGATTCTTTTACCGATTATTTTGTGAATGTGTGAACATTGTAAGCCTTCTAGATGTTAGTTTACATTTGTTAACTTTGTTATATATTACATAAACTTCTTTTTTTTTAGTTTCTTACGACTTATTGTCGGGCCTACGTTTTTTTAATTCAATATTCTACCGCTGACATGTGGCAGTCCGCGCTCTTTTTCATTGTGTTTATATTTTGTTTGTTATTTTTTTTTTCATAATGATTACAATTGTTGGATTCCTACGTCAGACATTATTTTAAGGCTTACTTAACTAACTTAAATTTACGTCAGTTCATCCCTCACTAAATACTATATATATATATTACACACTGGCATTACAATTTTATGTTTCTATTTACTACTTATCTTTATGTTATTAACTATTTTGTTTACTTATTTCTATTGATACACTGCTTATGTTATTACTATATATATTGGTACACTTTGTGGGAAGATGCATGGCAGTGCGAGCAGACCAGCCCCGGCCGACGGTTCCGGTTATAGAACCCCGTCGTTAGGACGTTAAGGTGAGTATGACTGACTCGCTCCACCATGCAGCTTCACATGCATATATATAGTTTTCTTTTTTTTTGTTGCTTTAGACAGGGTGATGGTTTGGGTATGTGTTTGGGTTGGAATTTTTGGATGGGACTTGTTAGGTGGTGTTTTGGCTGCTGACCAGGGACTTCGGTAGCGTGAGCAAGGCCTCTATGACGACTACGTCTCGATGCTGCATGGCCGTCTTATGATTGTAGTTGACGAACGTTTTAGTCGGCGCATCCATCGCCCTCTTAGCAAGGCGGCCTGCGGCGTCATCGGCGTCGTCGGTGTAATAGACGCAGCTGACTGTATGTCTGGACACCGCCACTACCGCGTGGGAGATGCTGTCGTGGACCTGAAGCCTCCTGGACTTGGTGTTGATGATGATAACGCTGTCGTAGGTCGACCCCTGAGCCTCATGTATGGTTAGCAGGTGCGACCCCTCGCCGTACCCATATCCTTGGCTCGCAAGAGAGGCTTTCTCCCCCTGCGTATGAACCAGGGACAGGGTGTTTTGGGCAGTACCCGGTATTTGCGCCCCTGTGTAACCTTTCACCTTCAGGGAGTGGACCCGCGACAGCGACGACTTGGAGGAGTATATACCGGGGTATATCTCACTCAGTGCAAACGCCACGTCCATTGGATTGCGGTGTGTGCAGAGAAACTCCTGCGTGATGCCAGCCACCAGGTCTGGACGGGTATACCTAAGCTCGAAAAGATTCTCCCTATCCAAAAATGGAAGCTGGTTAACGTCTCCGACGAGGACAAGCTCGCTCGCTCCAGACAACTTTACTGCCATGACTATGGCCCCAAAGTGGTTCATAAGAGCCTCGTCTACCGTAAGACGGTAGCATTTGTCTTGGCTCTTGAAACCGTTTGCTAGGATTGAGGCCATAGTGCGCACTTTGGTCTTTGCTCGGTCTCCTAAGCGGCGCGCAAGCTTTTCTCTAAGATCTTTGGTGGCGGTGGCTATCACGTCCCTGTCCTCTTCGAAGTGCTTTACTTTTTTTTCTTTAGTCTTGTGCGCGGCGAAACGTAGCTTATTTTGGACGCCCCATTCCGATACTTTGGCTAGCGTGCTGTTGGCTGATTGCTGCAGGGGACCGGCTGTGAAGTCAGAGAAAACCAGGACAACGTCGTCCGCGAAGGCTTGGCAGTATACCCCCATACTAGCCATTTTGTGTAGGAGTGGATCTAGGATAAGGTTCCAAAACGTCGGTCCGGCAATTGAACCCTGGACGCATCCTTTCGTGGTTCCCTTCTCGCTAGTCGCTCTGGCGTAGTTGACCCTGACGTTTCGGTCTTCCAGGTATGAGGCGACGAGAGTGTAGACATTTGCTGGACAACTCTTGGCTACCATCTGCTTCTTGAGTGCGGGCCACCACGCGTTGTCCCTCTATGTCCAGTGATATCAAAAGCACGATCTTTTTGGCTTTGATTTCGGCTCGTAAGTGGCCCACTAGAGCATAGAGGGCGTCCTCAGTTCCGCGCTGTGGCATGAAGCCGTATTGGTTTGTGTGTAGTGTTGGGAGGAAGTGCCACTGTAGTCGGCCTACTAGAACTTGCTCGACGATTTTTCCTAGGACCGAGAGCAGACCTATAGGTATGTACGACTTAGGGCTGGTGTAGTCGTCCTTTTCTGGCTTGCGGAGAATGCACACATGGGCGACCTTCCACTGCTTCGGGAAGTGTGACAGCGACAGACACTTGTTTGCTATCGCTAAGAACACCTCCCTATCGCAGTTTATTGCCGCTATGCAGATGTCTGCTGTTAATCCGTCGGGACCGGGGGCTTTTTTCGGATTTTGGTTCTGGAGAACCATTTCCAGCTCCGCGGTCGTCAAGGGCGGATCGTCTGCAGACAGACCTTGGGGGTTTATCTCCTCCGCTAGCCTCCTTAACGCAGTATGGTAGGGTTGTTCGGCATCCGTTGAGTCGCCGGGGTAGAAGGTTTTTGCCAGAAGATCCGCAGATTGCTCTGGACTGAGCGTCTCGCCTGCGTTGTTTCTCAGAAGTGCGTCCTCCTTTCTTCTGGCTGTCTTCCTTATTACCCTGTGATACCGTCCCACATGCTCTCTCGGTCCTGCTTCGTGCAGAACTCCTTCCAGTTGACTGTGGCTGCTTCCGTTGCTGCTGTCGTGTAAGTTTGTTTGGCCAGCACGTACTCTTGGATGGTGAAGTGTCTCCGGCTTGCGGCTGCGTTCCGGATCCTTCTCTTCTTCGTCATGGTGTCTTTTTTGAGACGGTCTAGAGAAGGACTCCACCATGGGGGTTTGGCGTTGTGTTTGGGCGACCAGAATTTTGGAATCGCTTCCATGCATGAGCGGTGGATGTTCTGAGTATAATTTGAAATGATTGTCTCCAGATATTCTGGGTTTGATGCGTTCGAGACTCTGACTTTGGTGATGTCACTGTCTGCTAGGCTAGTCTTGAAGTGGGTGTTGAAGTCGGACCACTTGGCCTTCTTGGTGTTGTAGATGCGCGTCGAAATCGGCCGTAAGGGTTCCAGGGCCTTTTCTAGGTGCATCGAGAAGGTTATAGCGTTGTGGTCTGAAGTTGTTAGACTTCTTTCTACCTGCCACTCCTCGACCTTACCTAATAGCGACTAACTGCAAGCTGTCAGGTCAACGATGCTTGTGCACCACCTGTCATTTCTGTATGTCTCGAACGTTGGTGTTTGGCCCGTATTTAAGATGTGGAGATCCCGCTCATTGAGGAAAGAACTGTACGCCATCCCGCGATGGTTTTCGGAAACACTTCCCCACCAATGGCTCCAGGCGTTCACGTCTCCTCCCACCACGATGTTGTTTGTGTTCAATCTGTGTGTCTTGTATTGTGTTTCGGATAGGTAAGGTTCGATGTCCTGGTCACCCTCAAAATAGACCGACAGTACTCCAAAGCTGAGCTGACCCGCCTTTAGCAAGACAGCAGCAACGTTCTCGGTCACAAGCTGGGGGTCTTGGATAACCTCCAGGTTGTTACCGAAAACAACAATCGCTGCCTTAACTGGCTTTTTGCGGTTGAGGCTGCACTGGATGATTGTGTGCCGGGTTTTTGTTTCATCACACCTGTTCTTCCTTCGTAGGGCTCTTGAACAAGTGCTACTGAAATTCCCCTTGCCTGGGCCGCCATGTGGAGTTCTTCTGTGGCCAGCTTGGAGCGGTGAAGATTTGCTTGGATGGACCGCAATCTTGCTGTTGGTCTTGAGACGATTTCGGGGGTGACTGGTTGGTTTGTTGGTGTGCTTTCGTTGCCCTTAGCAACAGGATACGCGCGATCTGGCTATGCCGTCCCACTTTTGGCGTTCCTGGCAGTCTTCGCTGAACGCTGTGTGTGCAAGATTGCTGCCCGTCCCGTGTGCTACCTTGTAGTTTGCACATGTGGGCTGTTTGCCGTCCGCTCGAGTGATGCAGTCCCTGATATTGTGCGGTCCACTGCAGTGGCCGCAGACTTCTTGTGCAGCCCTGCATATGGACTTATTGTGTCCATATGCAAGGCACTTTGTGCACTGAACTAGTGGGGACTGGTCCTCAATCGAGCATCGCTTGATGCCCACATGGACTTTTTGGACAGAAGTGTAGGATTTCCAGAGCTCCGGGGAGAGCTCCAGAACGGGGTGGCACTCGTGGGGGTTTCTCGCGCGCTTCCTGTAGCGCATCTTGATGGTCCGCCCCTTCACAGCGACGTTTTGCAGAAGGTGTTGGTTCTGCGCTTTAAGGAGATCTACGATCTCCCCGTCGCTGTAGCTGGACAGCACACCCTTGATGCAGACTAAGGGATTTTGCGGTTTCGGCTCCTGGACCTGTTTCAGCTCTGAGTTCTACTGGACCTGGTCTTTAATCTTCTTCAAGTCCATCTTACTGGCGCACCTTAAGACCACTTTCTGGTTGCGCGCCTTCCGTACGGTGTCGACCCGGGCTCCGGTTGACTTAAGGTCTAGAGCGGAAAGGCGGACTTAAGGTCGAAAGCCGCGGTCGTGAGTAGGCCTGTCTCGCGGCTACTCCGGTCCGTCTCTGTGTCACTTGGCCGGTTGAGGTCCTCTTTGAGCCTTTCAAGAGTTTTCCGGAGGACGTCCAGCTGGTTGGTGATGCTGGTGATATTTGTGTCGAGGCGTGATAGGCCGGCCCCCATAGGGTCCCACTTGGGATCTCCTGGGGTCCTCGCACTTTCTTGCCTTGTCCTCTCGTGCTCCTTTATGTTTTTCAGGCTCGCCATTGCGACCTCGCCTTTCAACTCCTTTATGCCGTTAAGACGTCAAGAGTCTCGTGACCGAGCCAATCCCGGATCCCTATCGCCTCTTTATTCGTTTCCGAGACGTCAGCCCGCATCAGGGTGAGCTCCTTATTCACAGCCGCAAGTTCCCGATTGTGAGCTCTCTCGACACGCACAAGCTCTTGTGCGTGTCGAGAGCGCTCCTTCTCGGAGATTGTACTTGTGGCGTGCTCGGGAGTCCGCCAATGAAAGTGACTCCTCGTAAAGGCCCTGCAGGCACTCATGGGCTGTGACCTTACACTCGCGTTTCATTTTTCCGGCGGCTTCCAAGGCGTCCTTTCCCTTCTGGAGAAGTTCGTTTGCCTCTCTCGTGGCCAAGTCCATCTCCACTCCTGTGCCCCTTCCCGGTGTCCTATAGAGGAGGCTTGGCCGTCCACTCTGTGGACGGTCGGCCTGGCTCACTGTGGAGGCCACCGAGCTTTCCTCGTCCGAGATGATCTAGCGGGGGGGGATATGCCACACTGCTCCCAGTTGATGATCTCTGAGACCCTGGGGCTATCTTTCGGAGTGTGAGTCTCAGGCGCCAACGGCAGAGGCGGTGTCCTGCTTGTCACATCCGACTCCGACGCCGCCTTTGCCGCCCGCGGCTTTTGTGATGGACGCGCCAACTGTTCTGAGACCACTGACTCGGCTGTGTTTTTAAGGACCTTCTCACGGAGTGATCTGAGGGCCCTTGCGGCCTCCGTGGTCGTTTTGGGGGCTGTGGTTTTGGAGGACATGTTGCTTGGAGGGGACGGGATGATTACACTTTTAGTTTTATATAATACTAGCTGTCCCACGCGGCTTCGCTCCCGTCAACTGGCTACCTACCTACCCATCATCCCTACCTACTCTACATACATGATTGTTGTGTAATTAAACCGTTTACGCAGCGCACGCAAAGGAAGCTCTCAAAAAGGAATAAGTTGCCCGTTTTTGCAACATTTTTCATTTATGCTCTGCTCCTGTTGGTCGTAGCGTGATGTTATATAGCCTATAACCTTCCTCAATAAATGGACTATCCAACACAAAAAGAATTTTTCAATTCCAACCAGTAGTTTCTGAGATTAGCGCGTTCAAACAAACAAACAAACAAACTCTTCAGCTTTATAATATTAGTATAGATTTGCTAGTGATATGGTGTTTTATTTCTTAAAAACTATGACTGTGCGGATACTCATATATATATATATTATTATTATTTTTATAAATTTTTCTATGATGAACTCACGGATGCTTCGCTGGTGGTCTTTGTCTGCTGTCCGATGAAGAGTCCGACAACTGCGTAGGCTCGATGTTGTGAGCCCTGCTTGCGCGCTGATGGTGGTCGTCAATGAAATTGTGGGCGTCGCTGGATCGTTGTGCGTGCGGGGTGCCGAATTTTGATATTATGTTGGGGCCAAGTTGTAGAGCTTTCCGTACGCTTTCAAATGAGCCCAAACTCGGCTTCCTAGCTCCAACGCGTGCGAAGTTAGGCCGCGAGGGGGTGAGGTAGCCCTGAGATAGGGGAGGGAGGGGAGGGTCTCGTGGGGAGACTATTGAAGGGGGATGAGTCCCGTGGGGTTGGGGGTTCAGAGGGTAGGGGGTAAGATCCTAAATTCCCAAGTTGGATGAGTCCAAACTCGGAGGGGGTATGACTAAGGGTTGAGGAGTTCTTTCAGGGCTTACCTGATGATTATCTGCGGAGTCGTGACGATGGTGGCTGGTCCGCAGACTGATTCCTCGGCCGGTTTCGGAGTCTCCAGTGAGGGCTACGTTGGCTGGCTGTACGTCACGCCTCGTGTTTTTAGATCCACGTGGTAAAAAGTGAGGTTGTTTTTTAACCTAAAACACGTGTTTTTGGCGTTTTTTGCACCTTAATAGCTCCCTGGTTCCTGGTCCGATTTTGATGGTTTTGGTATCTCTGAATAGGCCTCTGCTGCGACTCTTAGGATTACTGTTGGCAGAACGACTCCACTAACCTTCTCAGAGATATTGCACCCTGAAGTCCAGGGGGTCCTGCTCCGCAACCCGTGGAGGTACACGCTTGACCACACTAATCCTGGTGAATTGGCACTGCACAGTTCCACTGATGACTTTTTCACGCTCGTAGCTCAACGCGTCTATTTTTGGAGAATTTTTTGCGCGGAGCTGATGTTAATTGTCGTTTAGTATACGGTTTTTACGTCGGGCCTACGTTGTCCTCCCATAGTACTAATGCTGTAACATGGAAATATTGTAAAACCAAACCATTTTTTAAAAGAGTAACCATGGAGTTTCTTGCCCGTTCTTCTCCATAGGAAACGACCAACCCGAACCGTGCAACTTTTGTCGACGTTTTATAAGTGCCCATGTAGGCCTATGTAAAATGAAAAAAATATTTTTGATTTTGATTTTGTGGTCGACGGTTTAACACGCTTGCCTAGAAGTAACCTATTCACTCTTGACTTAAATAGTGGTTTTGTCACTTTAAAGGAGATTTCTGAGTGATTCATAATATAAACTATATAGTTCCACTAAACAGTTACTGATTTAGTACTGAACCTGGCGCGGCGGAGCAAAAACTTGACAGTTATATTGCTATTACATTAAAGAGTCGCTCATTTGGTTGAAGCCGATATCGCTTATTAGACCTTAGCTATAACTTGCGGAAGCAGACGCGGAGGTTTGATTTATTGCGAATATTCCGCCTTTGCAGAGACGGAGGCAATGTACCGCTACAACCTTATTCCAGAATTTCAGTTTGGGATTACGGTTCTTGTTTTCGAGTTCATAGTAAATTGAATAATAGTTACAGTGCCTCGGGGAACAATAGCTGGTTTGCTTTGTTGCGACAGACAGTCCAGAATGGATTCCTTTTGTGTATCGTATTGCGTTTTAATGTATTGGTTTCTGTTTCGTAATGTCAAAGTGAGATAAACTTTTGTACTGTTTTTGAAGATATCCATAAGCATGGGTAGTATTTTATAAGGCTCAGCTAGCTGCCAAAAAGCTGGGGGTCCTTGCAAAAGTTAGAAAGAACTTCACGCCAGAACAGCTGCTCAGCTTGTATCAAGCGCAAGTTCCATCATGCATGGAGTACTGTTTTCATCTCTGGGACGGATCTGCCAAATACCAGTTTGATGCACTAGAGTCGATCGAAAAGCGGGCCAAGAGGCTCATCGGCAATGAGGCACTGGTTAAGTCAAAGCCTTGAGCATCGTCACCGAGTTGCTATCTTTTCGGTTTTTTATCGGTTGCATTTCGGGGAGAGTGCGATAGAATTGCATGATCTAATTCCGCCAAGCCCGATTCATCATCGGAATACAAGACGTACGGCGATGCGCCATCAGTACATGGTGGACATCACTCCCATACGCACTAAAAGTTTTGGAAAACTTTCATTATGCGTACAGCTAAAGAGTAAAATTCTCTACCGGAGTCTGTTGCCCGATAGCTTCAACCTAGGAGTCTTTAAGTCCAGAGTGATTAGGTTACTACTAGGCAAACGTGCTTCACCGTCGACCATATCATCGCTTACCATCAGGTGAGATAGTGGTCAAGCGCGAGCTACTCTAATAAAAAATATAATTTCAGTGGCAGCAGTGCCATTAACCGGGCACAAATCTAAAGTCCGGGCTGCTCCTGACATATTTCAGATACCAATGAAAATCTTTTCTTAACCAGGGAATTTAACCCAGGACATGCTCAACAGTAACAGTACTGTTGTAGGTATTGCCTGAATAAGTAAATGAGATATTACCTACGTACACACACGACATAACATTACGTTATTCTACAGTAAAACTGTTATGAAGTAGTAAAGCCGAATAATATGTCTTTCTAGAGAATATACTTTCTGAGGTTCACCTTCTGACGACTTTGACAGACGAAACACAATAGCAACAGCTTGATAATTCCAGGAAAACAACCTCAAAGGCTTCTTCTCAAATGGTGAATGTAGTTCCATGAAATGTCTGTTGTGCCGCTACCGTTTCTATAGCAACATGATGTACAAAATTCAGTGGAACTAATTCGGAAGACGGTGAAATATTATTTGTGGAACAGCAAGCAACTAAATTAAAGGCACAATTATTTTTGTTCAAAAACACTCAAATTATTAGTATTTTTTCATAATTTAACGTATGTATAACTTGTAAATGTCATGCAAACTATTATAATTTAGTAATATATACTTAAATAAATAAATTAAATTAAAAAATTGTACCTGACGGCCACAAAAAATCTCATAATTAAAAAAAAGCGTTGAAATTCAAGCTATATATAATCTCGGGAACAATTAGGCCCACTTGCGTGAAATCAGAATAAGTTGCTAGTATGGGGTTAAATTGACAGTATTTTTAATATAAGTCGAGTTAAAAACTAACACAGAGTGAATTTTTTCACACAAGTGGGCCCCTTAATGTCACAAACTTGTCGAAACGTGAATATCAGCACCAGCTCCTAAGTATTAGAGATATTTTTGACAGACTGATGACTGATTTCTGAATTGAGTATTTGGAGTTAACATTTCAAATCGTACTTAAATGCCAAATTTTGACAGGTTTTCATACTTAAGTCTGAATTAAGTAGAGATTGACAAATACTCAACGTCAAACACTTAAATCCGAAATCGAGGGTGAGACTGAGATGCGGCTACGAAAGTTCTTTTAAAATATCGGAATCAAGTTTAATTTTAATCAACTTCTCTTTTCTGCATAGTCTTTACGTTTTCAAATATCCCATTTATAGTACCTCCAAACCGTCACCCATCCTTTGCACAATACGATTTGAGTGGAAAATTCAGAAAAAAAAAAGGTTCTTTTGCCCTTCGCGTCGGAATGCACATCATTTCGCTCCGCCCAATATCACGCGACGTGAACTATTGCGACGTGCTACTATCCGATGGCAGATAGCTAACGGTGGGAGTGCTATGAGAGATGGCGATTTTTGTTTAACTTAACTACTAGAAACTAAAGTTTGGGACGGATGATCTGAGTTGCTCATTGCTAGAATTACAGGGACTACCTATAGTTAGTTACCAGATGGTAAATATTGTTCAGTTAAAGTGTAGCTTAGGTAGGTCTATAACGCTTCGTTTCGCCAGCAGTGGAATTCTTTACATATAGATAGTTGCTAATGATTGGGTTTGTATTTGGTTTTTAAAGAATAATAGGGGAATAGGAAGTAGATGTTGCTCTTAACGACACATGCCGTACAATTACCGGCTACCTCAAACCAACTCCGGTCAGCGTACTATACCCCACAGCCGGGATAGCACCTCGACACGTCCGAAGGGAAGTTGCGAGTGCAGTCAAGAAATAAAAGCAGGAGCGTGACACCAGTCACCCACTATTCGGAGCACAACTGCAAAGTAAACACTGCTTCCTAAAAACGGTAGTACCCCTATCAGGAGAACCAGCCGAAACTGCAAACTGTGGCAGAATACTTTGCCCCCACCAACACATTTTTTAATTCCAAGCGAGCATCGTCCCGCAGGATCTAACCTCCGTAGTCAACATGGAAATCCCTGAAACGCCTCAGAACCCAGGTAGGAATGCGTAACTCCAAGCTCGCAAAATGGGGTTACCTCGACGAAACAGCGGCAGGCTGTGCATGTGGTGCTGAGTCGCAAATTCATGCTCCACCTCCTGTTCTATCCTCTTTGTCTCCACAGATGATGCCGTGGAGGTGGATAAGTTTCGGGCATAAAGACTGTCGTGCCAGTGATACGAAAAAAAAAAATTGAATAGTATCAAAAGGTATCTCTTCTCTTTTAGGTATCTACTGAGGTTCCGCTTTGAAATACAGTTGCCATAAATTATTATTGAGGATATCTGTGAGCTGGCTGACCAAATAGTACCATATGGTGACGGACGTACAGAATTTCACAATCCCATATCTTCCCGTGGGTGTCGTAAGAGGCGACTAAGGACTGTGTACTTTACCAACAAACTGCGATCGCCAATCCGCCTGCCAAGCGTGGCGATTATGGAAAACCCCCCCAAAACCAAAAGAAAAGCACACATTATAGAAGGCTCCAAGTGCCCGGCAGCCCGTCTACCCTCAGCTACGGTAGCGGTTCAGGCGATGGTGTGGCAAGGGATGCAAATAATCTCCGGAGTGGACCCGGCTACCCCAATACACAAACGACTGGACCTGGCAACGTATAACACGCGAACACTCCAGACCGACGAGAAGATAGCCGAACTCGAGGTAAAATTGAGCAGGTTACGATGGAGCATTATAGGGTTATCTGAAGTCCGAAGAGAGGGGGAGGACTCGATAATCCTCAAATCCGGTAACCTGCTCTATTTCCGAGAGGGTGACCGGCAATCCCAGGGTGGTGTCGGCTTTATCGTCCACAAGTCCCTTGTGAACAACGTGGTGAAGATCGAGAGTGTGTCGACCAGGGTGGCGTACCTTATACTCAGAGTATCCGCAAGATATTCGCTGAAGGTCATACAGGTCTACGCCCCGACCTCGGTATACCCCGACGACGAGGTAGAGACCATGTATGAGGATATCTCTAGAGCCATGCATGGTTCCAAAACCTACTTCACCGTTGTCATGCGGGACTTCAACGCGAAACTGGGCAAACGAGACGAAGATGAGCTGCAAGTCGGGCAATTTGGAGTTGGACGTCGGAACCCCGGGGTCACCTACTGGCCAGTTTTATGGAGAAAGAGGGCCTCTACATGATGAACTCCTTCTTCAGAAAACGTGAGCACAGGATGTGGACTTTGCAAAGTCCCGATGGTGCAATTAAAAACGAGATCGACTTTATCATGTAAACCAAGAAGCCAATGTTCAATGATGTCTCTGTGAAGAACTCGGTAAAAACCGGGCGCAATAACCGCATGGTAAGAGGCACATTGAACATTAATGTCAAGCTTGAAAGGTCTCGACTGATGAAGTCCACGCTCCGTCCAGCACAGATCCAAGTCCTAGACCCCGACACCTTGCAACTCGAACTGCAGATTAGAAACGATTCTGCAATTCGAGCGAGTCAAGGAGCTCCGCGGACAAATACAGTGATGGGTTCGTGGAAGCTGTCCATACGGTTGGGTCTAAGTTTTTCAAGACCCAACGTACAGATAGGAACAAAAAGCTCTCTGGTCCTACTCTCAAGCTCATGAAGGAGAGGCGTTAGATGATCCTGCAGTCTTCAGACGATGCGTTGAAATACGGGCAGCTAAATACGCAGATCTCAAAGTCCTTGAAAAGCGACCACCGCCACTTTAATACCGAAAGTATTAAAGACGCGATTGAGCGGAATAAGGACCCCAAGGTCTTTGCAAGAGATCTGACTATTGGGCAGAGCCAGCTCACGAAACTGAAGACTGATGATGACAGGATCGTATCAGCCAAACCGGAGCTTCTGAGGGAGATCGAGAGATTCTATGGACACTTCAACCAGTAAACCCGTCGCGAATCTAGCGAATGACTCTAGAGCTAGATTGACCCGACAATATACCGAATATATTCCGGACTTCAGCCTGTATGAGATTAGGATGGCTCTGAAACAGCTTAAGAACAACAAGGTGCCGGGTGATGACGGAACCACGGCCGAACTACTGAAAGCGGGTGGGAAATCGGTCCTTAAGGCCCTTCAGAAGCTGTTTGATTCCGTCAAACTCGAGGGGAGGACGCCACAGGCATGGTGCAGAGGTGTGGTGGTACTCTTCTTCAAGAAGGGTGACAATGCCTTACTGAAGAACTATAGGCCTAACTCACTTCTTAGCCATGTCTACAAGCAGTTTTCAAGAGTCATCAAGAATCGTCTCGCGCGCAGGTTTGACGATTTCCAGCCTCCCGAACAAGCCGGATTCCGTAAAGGCTTCAACACCGTAGACCACATACATACGCTGCGACAGGTTATACAGAAGACCGAAAAGTACAACCTACCTATCTGTTTAGCGTTTGTGGACTACAAGAAAGCCTTCGATTCGATCGAGACATGGGCTGTACTGCAGTCTCTCCAACGGTGCCAAATTGACTATCAGTACATCGAAGTGTTGAAGTGTTTATACAAAAACGCCACCATGTCAGTTTGACTTCAGGATCAGACCTCGGATCCCGTACATTTGCAGCGAAGTGTGAGACAGGGAGACGTCATATCTCCGATGCTGTTTACCGCTGCACTGGAGGACATCTTCAAGGTTCTGGACTGGAGAGGGCTAATCATCAACGTCAATGGCGGGTACATCACTCACCTTCGGTTTGCCGACGATATAGTGGTTATGGCTGAGACCATGGAGGACATCAGTACAATGCTCGATGACCTCAGTAGAGCTTCCGAAAGAGTGGGTCTTAGGATGAACCCATGTTCATGCCATCACCAAACCAAGATGATGCTGAATGCCCATATAACACCCACTCCTATCAAGGTCGGAGACTCTACACTCGAAGTTGTGGGCGACTATGTCTACCTGGGCCAAACGAATCAGTTGGGTAGGAACTTCGAGAAAGAGGTCAATCGTCGAATCCGACTCGGATGGGCAGCGTTTGGGAAGCTGCGCGGTATCTTCTCGTCCAACTTACCACAGTGTCTCAAGACGAAAGTCTATGACCAGTGTGTGTTGGCAGTGATGACATAGGGCTCTGAGACTTGGTCGCTTACAACGGGTTTCATCAGAAATGTAGAGATCCGCAAGAGAACCAAGGCTACCGACATAGCCCGAAGAAATGCCAAACTTAAGTGGCAGTGGGCAGTGCACATTGCTCGCAGAATGGATGGCCGATGGGGCAGAAAGGTTCTGGAGTGGCGACCGCGAACCGGAAGACGTTGCGTTGGAAGGCCTACTAACAGGTGGTACGATGACCTGATGAAGGTTGCAAGGATCCGCTGGTTGCGAGACGCACGGGACCGGTCAAAGTGGCGACGCTTGGGGGAGGCCTATGTTCAGCAGTGGACGTCTTTCGGCTGATATGATGATGATGATGACCAAATCAGACACAGTCTGATTTTCTTCTTGTTTACATCTTTTTAGTTTGCTTCTTGAGCAGTCGGGTTTTTTGATATCTTGAATTTAGTTTTTTTATTTATAACTTTTTAGTAATTTTTTTTCAAATTAGGTACATTTAAACATATGAGTATTATATATTTTTGAAATCACCTCTTAAAACTCTTTATTTTGATACCCCTCAATATGGCGCTCAAAAGCTGTATTTTTTTTTTACTTTCAAATTTTAATGTAGGTGACGTAGGAATCATCAAAATCGTCCCAAGCATTCGGTCTCTGGAACAAACACACATACATACATAGACTGATTAACACATTACCCGCCTTCGGCAGTCGGGTAAAAAGTCATCCTTAAAATCAAAACAAACCCGGTGCACCCCCCGCTTAACAGAACAAGACTGTTATTTCCAGTGCGATGCCCTACGGGAGATTAACCCGTGAATGACCGAACATTTACTTAGATATCAACTTTATTGTGTCTGTCTTACTACGCTTTCACCGACAAGCTCTCATTACCCAAAACAAATCTACCAGGTCATGTAGACAGATAACATGGAAAACTCCCACTACTCGTACTAAATTCGCTAATAGGTCACCTAGATACACGGGTCCATTCATTTATCAAAACATTAACAAGATTTTGAACATAGTACGATGCTCAAAGCGTACTTGTAAAGATAAACTAATCAAATGGCTATCAGCTCAAGACTATGCGCAGACTGAAGCTCTCCTGATTCCCTTACAATAAATCCATCGTTATGACTCACTTAGGCGTAACAAATCCCTCTCAGACATACATATAAACTACACTAGACACACACTACACACACAAACAGACACACACTACACATACAAAGATATACACTTACATACCTACACTCTTCACATACCTTTGAATAAATTCCTATTTTAATTTTGTATGTTACCATTAGTTAAGTAAGTAAGTTTAATTATTGTTTGGTGTTGTAGCCGGATAGTTGCTAACTACCTCCAAGTGCACTTAAAATAATGTGTTATTAACGACGAAAAAACTAGATCCCACGACACAGGGTATCCTAGTGTGGGGTCTAGGGTTTCTTGAATGCACTAAATATTTGTATTTTCTTGTGTTATAATTTTTACTATTTTATTTTTTTGTTGTGCTTAATGTATCTAGAGAAAGGTTTCCTAATAAATTTATCTTATCTAAATTTATCTTTATCTCACTCGTCGTCGTCAGTCGTCGTCGTCACATCGTCACTTGTAAGTTTCAAAGGTTATCCTCGTATGGAGTTGTGAAAATAGTGTAATTGGATTTTTGGTGGAGTTGATTCTTAGTCAGATGAGTTAAGTTTTAGTTTTCCTTTGAAAGATGTATGTCTCGACCATGACTGCTTTCTTTGGTCTCGTCTTCTTTTTTGTGTGAGGATGTGGCCACTTCTGGTGTCAGAGTTAATTTTCGGCCTCTCACTTGGCTATTTAAGATCAAATCTGATATTTGCTAAATATGGGTACAAAGGTCTTAGGTTGACATCTTTATAAAAGTTCTGTAGACCACATCGTACCATGTCAGGCATGCAAAAATATTACAATTAAATATTACTTCATTAAATTTCGTATTAATTAACAATTGCATAATTTATACATTATATAATTTTAGTATGGGACAATTACTCATCTTAATTATGCCATTATTTTCTCAATTAAATAATAATTTTCAGAATAATAAGCTTTTTGTATTAGTTACATTTTTATTGGTTTCTAAATAAATTGAACGTGATTTATTGGACGCCATAGAAGATGTAAACCGGGATTTGAATGCTATCAAAGACTGGTCTGACAGATTCGGAATGTCCTGACCCCTCAAAATGTCAGGCCATTGTGATTGGAAGCTCGCGCATGATGGGTAGAATGGCGGTTAGCTCTCTTGCTAATTTTAATGGTTCCGTAATTCCCATTAGCCCTAGTATGAAAGATCTCGGTTTGCACCTTGACTCGATACTTAGCTGGCAAAGTCGGGTGGCCAGTGTCAGTCAGAGAGCCAACTGCAGTTTGCGATCCTTATATCGTTTAAGGAGGTTTTGACCCGTCAAGACAAAGATAATGCTTGTGCAGACTTTAATTTTCTCAGTGGTCGACTATGGTGACGTGGGCTACTTTGACTTGAACGCGGTCTTGCTGCATAAACTAGATAGGGTCTTGAACAACTGTATCAGATTTATATTTAACCTCAGAAAATATGACCATGTGTCGAACTACAGGTCTGGTTAAAATGGCTGCCCATTCGCCAGACGAGATGTTTACGCGCTTGGACCACACTTTTCTCCCTACTCAAAACTACTGCAAAATAAATATCTTATCTTATCTCAATTCCCCCAGCCCTCCTTCCTATCTTATTTGTAACTTTCAATATCTATGTTCTTCATTTGCTCGGAATCCGAGTTGTTCTAATAATCTCCTCTTACTATGTCCTTCTCATTCTACTGATTTTGTTCACTCTTCCTTTCATAAACAGTGCATTCTTCTTTGGAATGCTCTTCCTCCCGAGATCAGGAGGACCACCAGTCGGTATGCATTCAAGCGGAAATTGCGGATTTACTTTCAAAACAACTAAGCAGATTCATCTCACTTTCTTCTTTTCTGTTACTTTATAAATGTATATATATGTTTATGTGTATATATTAATTTCAATATATTATATGTACGTGTATTTTACCTATTTTAGTATGTTATATAATAACTGGTTTTATTTTTAACCCCCGACGGAAAAAGAGGGGTGTTATAAGTTTTAGGTGTGTTGCTGTGTATCTGTGTGTCTGTTTGTGGCATCATAGCGCCTCAACGGATGAACCGATTTGGATTTAGTCGTGAGTCAGAAGCCGTTCAAAAGTTATGGGCGTTTTACTGTTTGAATTTTAATGTTTATTGCCAGGTTCGGATAAGTAAAGTGTTATGTAGTTTTTTAAACTGAATTTGTGTGTGTTTTTATGCGTGAGTGGCAGCCCAGAGTCTAAGTTGGTGCCGTGTAGAAAGGCCGTCCCTATTTCATGTGACTTAAACATAAATTTCTACCTGCTCCTGCTAGTTAACCCTTTGGGAAAACACTTTACTAACAGAATATCTTGCACCCAATATAAGTTACACACAGAAACTCTTTTGTAATGTTTTGAAATCTATTAAGGGCCGATTTCACCAATGAAACTAATCGTTATTAGATTCATTTGAAATCGGCCCCAAGTGTGTTTTTGTATCCCGCGGATAGACGCGAATTTACTCACGCACGCGGGATTGGCCCTCATTTGGCCCCGCATGCTTCGTACATTTTATTGAAAAGCCCGCGTGCGTGAGCAAAGTCGCGTGATACTAAAAACGCCCCGTGATTATTTTGAAATTTGTATTATGGTAAGATGAATCCTTATTGCTTTTGTTCTTATCAAAATCTGAGGCTTGCTCTAACTCTCAGAGCCAGAGGTAACAGATATCCTCAATTCACTTTTATCTCTTCCTCTTGACCTTTTACACCCATTAACTACATTAACAGCTTCGTTTAAAAGATCAAGATTTATTCGTCGGTCAACCATTTTCCTCCATTTTCTTATTTCCTCATAGCCACTGCTAAAATCTGCAGGTATTATTGTTGTTGATAAAACTAAGTTTTCATGAATGATAGTATAATGGATTGCTGCAGGGTATAGGTGCCTGATGTTGCATACGTTCCCAAGCAGGCGTCCTAATGTTTAAGAAATGTTTGCGGCTAGATATTGCCAGGCAACTTACTATATTCTGTTCTACGATAGTCTCTTTGATAAAAATTAAGTTTAATCAAACACGGATTGACTTCAGATTTTTGCGGAGGGATCTCGTACTAACAGAAACACATTTCCCTTCAGTTAATGTTTACGGCTTTAGCAGTAAAATAAATATAATTCACATTTATGTTGTAGTTTTATTTGTACTCAATTATATCACTATGTGGAGCGCATTTGATCTTCCACTGTTTATTGAAGCTGGCCAGATGTGCTGATTTTATGATTCTACCGTAAAAATATACGGCATAACGGAGCCGTAAGTCAATATGCTATTCCATATTGCAACTTAAAATGATAAAAGTAAGACAATCGAATATAATTTATCTGCAGAAACTCGTATCGATACACATTTAAGTCACTCTGTATAAATTATGAATCAGCTTACCCCGATTACTGAATTTAAAGGAGATAATCGATGTTGTTTGAAGCGTAGCACCAAGGGCCATGATGCATGTCTAGTAATGAAAAGTCATCAATCAAAAAGATCTCTATATTACATTGGCATATATCATTACTACCTTGTCTAGCAAACTAAAACTCCACGCGTTAGCAGAGATATTACGGTATTATTTAAGACTAGCTGACCCGCGGGGCTTCGCTCCCGTCAACTGGCTATCTACCTACCTACCCTGTCCACCCTGCCTACCCTGCCTACCCTGCCTTCCCTGCCTATACTGCCTTCTCTGCCAACCCTGCCTACCCTGCTAACCCTGACTGCCCTGCCTACCCTGCCTATCCCGCTTATCCTGCCTACCCTGCGTACCCTGCCTATCCTGCCTACCCTGCCTACCCAGCCTACCCTGCCCACCCTGCCTACCCTGCCCACCCTGCCTACCCTGCCTACCCTGCCAACCCTGCCTACCATGCCTACCCTGCCTACCCTGCCTTCCCTGCCTATCCTGCCTTCTCTGCCAACCCTGCCTATCCTGCTAACCCTGACTGCCCTGCCTACCCTGCCTAGCCTGCCTATCCTGCCTACCCTGCCTACCCTGCCTACCATGCCTACCCTGCCTATCCTGCTAACCCTGCCTACCATGCCTACACTGCCTGCCCTGCCAAACCTGCCTACCCTGCCTATCCTGCTAATCCTGCCTACCCTGCCTACCCTGCCTTCCCTGCCTATCCTGCCTACCCTGCCTAGCCTGCCTACCCTGCCTAGCCTGCCTACCCTGCGTACCCTGCCTACTATGCCTACCCTGCAAACCCTGTCTAACCTGCCTACCCTGCTGCCAACCCTGTCTAACCTGCCTTCTCTGCCTATCTTGCCTACCCTGCCTACCCTGCCTACCCTGCCTACCCAGCCTACCCAGCCTACCCAGCCTACCCTGCCTACTCTGCCTACCCTGCCTACCATGCCTACCCTGCCTACCCTGCCTTCCCTGCCTATCCTGCCTACCCTGCCTATCCTGCCTACTCTGCCTACCCTGCCAACCCTGCCTACTCTGCCTACCCTGCCAACCATGCCTATCCTGCCTACCCGGCCAACCCCGCCTACCATGCCTACCCTGCCTACCCTGCTTACCCTGCCTAGCCAGCCTAGCCTGCCTACCCTACCTACCCTGCCTACCCTGCCTACTTTGCCTACCCTGCCTACCCTACTTACCTACTATTTTTATCTATCATCAATGTTTTTCTCAGCGCACGCCAAAAAATGAATTTTATAGGCAACATTTTCCTACCTTGGGTTACATTATTGCAATTTTCATAAGGATCTCTAATATTTTTGAAAATTTATTATAGCCTATGACACTCAGGAATAATGTAGCTTTCTACTGGTGAAAGAATTTTCAAAATCGGTTCAATAGATCCAGAGATTACCCCTTACAACGTCACAAACTCACAAACTCACAAACTCACAAACCCACAAACTTTACCTCTTTATAATATTAGTATAGATGAAGAGTCAGCTTCTTCGCAATGTATACTCCCTTCTGAAATCTTGCGTGGAGGATAATTTGTTTCGAGTAAGAGTAAACGACGACTATTACAGATGCTACAATATAACAGCAGGTGTACCTCAGGGCACGGTCCTGGGCCCAACTTTATATCTGATTTACACTGCAGATATACCCATGTCTGAACATATTGTTTCCACAACCTATGCAGATGACACTGCCGCCCTTTCCAGTAATAAGGATCCTCACAAGACAAAACCTTGTCAAAGTCGATGCATGAATGAGGAAGTGGCGTATTAAGGCGAGTGCCAATAAATTAACGCATGTGGCTTGTGTGTGCGTTGATTTAATTTTTCACTTTATGAACGGAAAACTGTCCCCCTTTTAAACTTGGCAACGAAGTATTGGCTCACCAGGAAACGGCAAATATCTTAGCATGCACCTGGATAGGAAACAGACGTGGAGACAATACATAAAAATACGTGATGAGTTGGACATTCTTCTCAGAAAGCTTAATTGGCTTCTAGGAAGGAATTCATACGTGTATCTGGAAAACAGACTCCTTATCTATAAAGCAGTATTAGTATCCGTCTGGGCTTATGGTATAGAACTGTGGGGCTCAGCAAAAAAATGCAATTAAAATGCAAGGATTTCAAAACAAAGTACTTAGAAATATATTAGACGCACCTTGGTTTCTTAAAACCAGAGAGCTGCACGAGCATTTACAAGTAAACACTGTACCGGAGGAAATTGAGCTCAAGAAAAGTAGATACAAGGACCGTATAATATCACAAACCAACTGCCTAGTCACCGCTCTAAGTGTACCCCTGTATAACAAAAGGCCTAACCGCCAGTATATATGGGACAATGTTAAGTAGAACAAGTAATTCATGGAGAGGTGGTTTCTTCTGATGGGAGGACTAACCTCACTCACAAACATATACACAGCCCGTCTGCTAATGGCCTGGAAGGCTTTTCGGAGGATAAAAAGAAATGTTATGCACAGTCCATGATGGCGCAATTACTGCGGCAACGATGTTTAAACAACGCCGTGCACAGTTATGATACTGCTATGATTTTTTTTAAAGTATTTTTTTGTGTGACCAAGGCCCTCATCTGTCGCGTCACATGAATCAGGTGTTTGTCTATTGTTTCGTTAATTATGACAGATGAGTGCGTGCTTATATAAGTACCTATGTACCTACGTATTAAACCCATGACGCTGCTGGGAACCTCCTTCTTCTATACCTAAGATTTATCTTGATTTGAGCGATCGAGACACATACGCGAGCGAATTGATACCTGACTGTTAGTAACTGAGAACTTGATCCCAGACTGAAAACATCTCTCGAGTCAAACTGACAAGCACAGACTACATAGAACTGGGAAGCAACCTAAAACTACATTTGTTTTCACGTTAATTTTTAATATTTTACGATAAAACTGACCTTTAAAAGTGGATAAGGTTGACTGTTAGAGAATGCCTTGTAGCATTAAGTCAGCCTATGTACCACTATTGTACATGAAGTTTATATAAATAAAAAAAAATATTATTCTGCTGCAGCTTGCTTATCTACTTAGTACAAGAGTATTTGAATACATCCACGAATTGAAGATGTTTTATTTTCGTCACGTAAACTTCAAAAACGTTTCAATACATGCATTTTTACGATATTGACATCCATAAATGGAAGTCAAATACAAAATAAATATCAAAACTCCATTTTAACTAAGATTTCGCGAATTTATTATACTTTACCAAAACAATCAACGATTTAAAATTGCCTACTGTTTTTTTGGTAATCTTAAGAACAATAGACATTGCAATACACCGGACCCACAGAAACTATAGCTCCTTTGTGTATTTGTAAATTCAACTTTAGCAAATTCTACTTTAGCCTAAAAACCTGTCGAACTTTGGCATTAGAATAGACACGTTCTTAACACCAAATCAGAAACCATCGCATTTTTTTAAACCTTTATAATTATGGTCTACTGCTGAATACCCACAGATCATCAATGGTTGAGTTTTTAGTCATAAATACCAATCAAAACTTTTCTTCTTTTCGCAGACCGATGGAAATTCCTGAAACCCAACTCATTAAAACAACATCTTTGCCTTACCTCAGTCAAAACATTTCACAGGAAAATAAAATACAATTCTGTAACATAAATAGTAGATCATTAGCTCTGCCCAGAAACGACTGAATAACGTCTAAACGGGAAAGTGTCCACGCGTTTTATAGGAAAAATGTTGCAATTAACACAAGCTAATGGAGAGGGCGGTAATAGTTTCTGCTTGCAAATAAACCGAAAGTCGTGAAGGTAAAAAGATGTTTGAATCTATATCGTATTTTAAAAGGGAACAGACGAGTTTTAAGCGCTGTTATTTAAGTGTATGTTTTTTGGTATTTAATTAGTAGACGGGCGTTGGAAATACTAAAAACGGTTGTAGGTACTCAAATATTTCGAATTTAAAAAGTAAGTTTAAAAAAAATACAAAAAACAGCACAAACAGCAATTATAGATACTGTTTTACACACCACTATCATCATCGTCATTTCAGCTGAAAGACGTCGGCTGCTGGACATAGACCTCCCCCGGTACCGTGCGTCTCGCATCCAGCGGATCCCCGCTTTTATACAAAAGAAGATAATAATAGTTTTCCAATTGACTCTTCTACTCTATATAGGTACGTATTCACGCTAAATGTATATGTTAAAAGTAAAACCAGTAGAGCTTGAATGACTCATCATATTGTATTACTACTAGTAAGTCAATACAATGAGATGTTTGGTATCTAAATATTACATGTAAGATTTTCTCCGACCCAGCCCCATTGAACGCATCGCAGAGACTTTGCAAGTTGAGGGAAATTGAACTAATTATGAAGTGAAAATGAACCAGTTAAATTACTTTTTTACAAGGAATTTAATAACAAATGAACTACGTCAAATCTAGATGCTCGCCGCGATAACAGGTCGGCTACCATGCAAATATGACAGTGAACTCCTTCATGTTCACTTCAATTTCCTTTGTCACACTATAGAATGCGCTTCGATGTGGCCCGACGCTCGCCTGACGGTATGATTCGTACTTTATGAATACTTGTAAGAAACTTTTGATGGAGTCGTTCAATAAAGAGTACAGCTTTCTCAAATAAAACCATAGTTTTTAAACACAATAACGCCCAGACTTTTAATCAAAAGGTCAGAAGAACTCTATTTATACCTACCCAACTATCCAGGGACTAAAGTTTCCAATCACGAGTCACCGAAGCCTCATACTTTTACTATTCGTCAACTCGCCTTCTGCCAGCGGCTTCTCCCACGTGAATGTCTAAAATTATGCTGACGGAACATATACCCGGGATAAAAAGTATCCTCTGTGCTATTCCTGACTATAATCTACATCCTTGCCATATTTTATCCAGATCCGTTTAGGCGTTCTGGTGTAAAGAAGTAAGAAACATAATTATACACTCACAAACTTTTATAATATTGCTGTGAAGTGTGATGACAGCCATTGCTGGCAATGGCTAAGACAAACATAGAAATAAATATTTATATTATAAGTTAAAAACGCTATTAATGTATGATAAACTATAATTTTAAAGAAAGCGATGCAATTTTCTATAAAACGTTTTTTATTTGAAATCTGTGACTTCTATAGTTTAGGTGAAATTGCAATTTTAAAAGTGTAAATACTTAGTTTTGAAGGCCAATAAACCCTATGCCCGATCAGATATCCAATCGGAAAAAAATTAGAACTTCCCTACAAACTCTCGTCTCGTATTTAAGAGAATGAAACTTTCCTATGTAAGGAAATATTGTGCAAAAAAATAAAGAAGTGGTTTAGGCAGTGTTTTGTCGTGAATGAATAAACTGTATTTGCTTATATAGGTACTAGCTAGATATTAAACTCCTACAACCTTAATAAATTCGCTAGAGCCACTGTTATTCGTTGGCCTAGTTACAGAATTATGTAAAAAAATAAGGTAGCCAAGAATGCTTTCTCAAAGTTAGAATCAAATGAAAATAATTTAATTTCTAGCTTACTTACCACTAACACAGTCAGCTAAGTAAGAAACATAATTAGTCCCAGCGAAGTCTTTAATGAATAAAATAATACTAAACTTATTCTGGTTTTATTTTCTTATAGTTTCTTATAGGAAGAAGTATTGACCAGCAGTGAGTCTGATTAAATAATTTTTCAATTCACTTGCTCATAAAGTGGCTCTAATTTCACCGCAATTAGGCACATAATGGCACCTGTAAGCAAAGAGTTTTTTTTTTATTTATTGGTTGAGTTGCTTGTTCTTAAAAAAGTTTCGATACCAAAAAGATTGTGCTTGATAGTAAAAATAAATTAATGTGCCTATTGCTTGCTCATTCATGCAACTTCGTATTTAAATAGATAATTTCAACTCATACGTGTTTAGTAAATAAAACTTTCACTCAAATATAACTTTTATTTTTATCTGTTATAAAAAAATCTTGAAATTCCCCATTTCGTACGAGGCTAAAATGTTATCCGCGAAAAGCCAAAAAAAGGAAACCTCATTATTTTAGTCTATGGCCGATCGCCATTGTTATATGCGCGCGCATAGGTAAACTGATACTAATATTGCCCGCCATTGCGAAAAAAAAAATCACAACTTGTTTTCACTGTTGAAAATGATTTTTAGTATCATTTTCTTCACAAGTGTGTTGAAAACCGTCATATGATACACGTGTGTATTGATGATTACCGTCCTCGGCTCTCTTAAGACCCTCACCTAACGGCTCGGGGCTCAATGGCGCCTCAGCGATAATCACCAACATAACACACTCGTACCATAATGTACTATTATTTATTTAAGATTCTATAATTACTTAGTAATAATAATACAGTATTTTTTTACATTATTTTAACTAAGGATGACGACGAGGCCTCCTCTGTCTCATTCCACTTTTTTCTATCTGGGTCCGATCTCTTTTTCCGTTTTAGTCTTTATCCCTCTTTATCCTGACGTGCAAAGTGACCAGCCCACTTCCATTTAAGTTTCTAGTTTGTGATGTCTATTTGCTACGTTTGAGGTAGGTATTAGGTAAGTTTACGTTAATTATCGAGATAAATAAAATTAACATTTATTTCAGACTTTCTGTTAATAGGTAGACTTGAAACACATGCAACATAATATGAAATAAACAATACAAGATATAACAAAAAAACCAGTTACAACACACACTATATTTTTACTTAAAAATAAAACATTTTATTTTAAGTGAAAAGTAAACAAATCTTCCGTCTCCATGAATCAAGATAATAAAAAAAAGAAGACAAACGACTCTCTCCTTACAAATAAAGTCTAAAAATTACCAACTTTTTACCATTAATTATTCCTTTATTAACAAATAAAATACCTAATATACTTCCGCTAATCGCCAACAGAAGTTAGTATTGGGCGGCTTCCCTTTGTAGTCTTACTAGGCAGGTAAATCAGAAAATCAAGGCATTTCTTTTCATTAGGTTACTTCTTAATTTTTGGCTAGGTGTCGTGATACCAAATACATTACTGGGTTGTAGAGGTCAGTTAGGTAGTAACTCCATATAAACAGCTTCAACATGTTGTTCAACATGTTAAGTAGGAAGCCAACCACAAAATAGTTGGTAAAGTGCTGGCCAGATAATAATGACCGTAGTTTAGTTTTTGCAACTGGAATGTGTTGCACAAAAGTCAACGTTTCATTCAGGGATATCTTGATAAATAGACAAAATAAACTTTATTGTATATCACAATGAGAAAACGAAATAGATATTGCTAAATTAAATGTAAAAAAAATGGGGATGAAAGTAACTGCCTAGTGATATTTTTATCCATCCGTTTTACATTATTTACAATCAGATTGTATTTTTTATTGCTAAACTGCCTATCTCGAAAAACCAACAAGAACCCTTTAGACGGCTATGAAGCTTCTACGAATCTTCTTACTACTAGATATTTTCGTAGTAAAACATTACCCTCCATACAGAAATCTTGACGCAGGTGTATTAATTTCCGGCTTCATTCGAATCCCCTTTACAGCACGAAAGGTTGTGACATAGCAACAGGGGAATAAAATTAATGAAGTTGTTCATTAAACTTATGTGAGATTGTCGCTAATGTCTGGCCAGGAGAAAAACTTATGTAGCCGACCAACGATCAGATACCAGCCCTTAATTAATTGATAACGAAATTATCTTGGCTATTGCCAAAGAGTAATGTTGTAAATTTTGTCAAAGGCTTTTTGGTGTAAACATACAGCGATCGCTAAAAAGTACTTTCAGGCATGTGATAGGTCAAACTCTCCGGTCGAGAAGGTAAGGACTATATCAAGAGTGGCATTTTAAGTTATTACAGTCCTTAGCTAGCTAAGTCACTGTCCATTATGAAAAAAAGATTTTCTCTCAAGTGACAGTTTTCATCAAATAGAAAAATGAGAATAATGTTAAATATTATTATGAAGAGTGTAGTAGTAGTAGTAGTAGTAGGGACTCCCTTTTCCGCACTTAGACTCCCATTTGGTCCGTTGTAGGTGGGGGTACTGGCTAACATAGCCAGCCCAACTCCGCCCAAAAGCACAGAAGCTTCCTGGGAGCTTCACAGGCTTCACGGAGCGACCTCACTGTTCCGAGGGTTTCTTCGCGTTGAGAAGCCACGGCCTCGCATTCCAGGATTACGTGGGCGGCTGATTCTTCGGCGTTAAAACAGCCCCTGCAAAGTGGGCTGTCCGTGGCGCCTATGTTGAATAAATGTTTGTTAAGAAGGGTGTGGCCCGTTAGTGTCCCTATAATTATTTTGAGGTTATTTCTACTCAGGCTGAGGAATTTCTTGGTGAGACGCGGGTTTACTATCGGCACAGCCATTTTTGACTGTCTACAGTCTGTAGCCCGTAACCATCTGTTATTGTGCAATTCTGTTGATCTTTGACGAATCCACGCACGAAATTGCGAGAAAGGCAAGGGGATAAGTGGGTACGGGCCTAGCACCAACATCTCGGAGCCCCTTTTCGCAAGTTCATCTGCGGCATCATTGCCTAGGGATCCACTGTGCCCCTTGATCCACTGGAGGGTGATTCGATTGGATTTTGATATACACTCCAGGGCGAGGTGGCATTCAAAGATTAGTTTGTTGTTGGTTAGTTTGTTTTCTAAAGCTTTGAGCACAGCCAGACTATCAGATAGGAATCTGATTCCGTAGTTCTGGATACCTAAACGCTTTACGGTTTTTGCGGCTTGTGTTAAGGCGACACATTCACATTGGAAAATTGAACTATGTGTGCCTAACGGTATGTGAAAGTTAATGTTGAGGTCAAGGGAGTGAACGCCAGCACCTGAGCCGCTATTAGTTTTTGAGCCATCTGTGTAGATTCGCACTTCATTAGCTCCTGACTGATCCCTTTCTTCCTCTATTGTTTGTATGTTATAGTTTTTGTTGAACATAGGTTGTTTTTGTATTCTATCACACGGAGCGGCGATGAGAGGCTGATACTCAATCGCCCGGTCCAGGATTTTAGCGTGTGGGCTTGTGTGGTTTTTACCCCATATGCCTAGATGCATTAGTCTGATAGCAGCTAGCGCCGCTTCTTGCTGTATGTACAGGTCCAGGGGAGTTATATGTAGGGCTATCTCCATGGCTGCTGTTGGGGTGGTTCTCATGCAGCCGGTGATAGCTGAGCAGGCCTGTCGCTGGAACCGTTGGAGTCGGGTGATGGTGGTCGAGAGTTCTGTCCTAGTCCACCAAACCAGAGCACCATAAGCCAACATTGGCCTGATTACCGCTGTGTATAGCCAGAGAGTAATCCTTGGAGACAGCCCCCATGTTTTTCCTAACATTTTTTTACACTGATAGAGTGCGATTGTGCATTTGTTAAGTTTGTAGTCAAGATGCTTGTTCCAGAGCAATTTGCTATCAAGAATTACCCCCAAGTACTTGACCTCCTCTTTAAGTGTTAATTCTGTGTTGAAAAGTTTTGGAAGCCTATGCGGTCCAAGATTTCGTTTGTTAGTGAACATTATTAGTTCCGTCTTTACGGGGTTAACCGACAGTTCGTGTTTTGTACACCAGCTCTCGATTATTTTGAAGGCCTTTCTCATGAGATCACATAAGATGCCCTCAAATTGCCCCGAGATTAGAATTGCTATGTCATCTGCGTATCCTACCGAGTAAAGACTGCTGGCGTTGAGCTCTGCAATGAGCTCATTTACGACTAAATTCCACAGAAGTGGTGACAGCACCCCACCTTGTGGGCAGCCCCTGCTCACGATTCCTCGTGTGGTAGTGTTCACAGTAAATTGATCTCAATTATGAAGAGTGTACGATATGTATTTTTGAACGAATGACCATTTTTGCCATTATGAAAAATCGTTGATTTGTGAGGTGAGAAAAGCATTTTCCCACAAATGACAGGTTTCATAAAAAATGCATGAATAATGTCTGCATTTGAACTTATATAGGTTAATAATGTAAATGTTTGCACCTACATGTAGGTTAGCGCTAAATAACTGCATAAATTAAGGTGGTTGGCTTGTAAAAAGAATACTTTATTATACCACATAAGCATACATCATTAAAAAAGTACAAAAAAAATATATTTTATAACTTAACGTAAGCTGTACGAGAAACAAAAAGTTTGCGTTTATACGTAACGTTAGCTTTTATAAAGGACAAGCGTTTTCTCGCGGCTTCACTCACTTGGCTCACCTCACAGGGACATGCTTTACCGGGATAAGAAATAACTACATAAGTTTCTTTCACAACTATTATTACAATTTTTTTTTATAAATGTACTTTATATTTTTACATTCAAAAGTTGCCTAATTGAAATAAATGATTTGACTTTGAAAATTTAGTGATAGTGTAGAATTAAATTATTGAAAACAAATCGTAATCGTTTCAGTCCTTTCCAGACGCACAAACTATATAAACAAACTAACAATTAATCCCTTTATAAAAGATTTTTTCTACCGGCGATCAAAGATATCGCGAAAAAAATCTCTTTTTTCGCGATACCTTTGTTTCTTTCTATACCAATATTATAAAATATTGGTATAGAATTAGAAAGAAACAAAGGTCGACGTTTCCAACGCTATTTTAACTTTTATAAGGGAATAAATATGTTTCCAGTGAACCCGTTTTAAGAGCAAGTTCGATCCGTTAGAATATAATATTATACGGGCATAAACATGCCTTTTTGTGTAACATTTTATTTGACAGTATTTTTGAAGAAATTAAGCTTACTTTACAGCGGAATATAAACTTGAACTGTGTAGGTATGTTTTTGAGGAATATTATGTCAGTTAAAACTGACGTAATATTCCACTGCTGCAGGCTGCAGGTACCACTGCTGGATATAGGCCTCCCCCAAACATCGCAACACTGATTGACCCTGTGCGTCTAGTATTATATATGTGTGAAAGCACATTATCACGATGATCTTTGTAGAAAATTTGAATTTGAAGTTAACAGTTAGAATTATAGCTTGCCTAGCGTCGGCAGCACGCAGTTTAAAAAAAGTAGGGTAAGTTTACCATGGAGATTGGAATGAAGCGATTTCACTATCACTACATATTATAAAACAAAGTACTCCACCGCGTCTGTTCGCGATAAACTCAATCAAAACCGAGTAAAAATAAGAGTTGAATTGTTGAAGAGTTGAATTTTTTTTTTTTTTTTTTTATAAACTATAGGCTAGCGTTTGACCACCATCTCGCCTGATGTTAAGCGATGATGTGGTCTACGGTGAAGCACGCTTGCCTAGAAGAAACCTATTCACTCTTGACTTAAAGACCCCTAGGTTATAACTGTCAGGGAACAAAGACTCCGGAAGGGAATTCCACTCCTTAGCTGTGCGCACAATGAAAGTATTACTAAAACGCTTTGTGCGTATGGGAGGGATGTCTACCATGTACCGATGGCGCATGGCCGTACGCCTTGTAGTCCGATGATGGAAAGGGCCAGGCGGAATCAAATTGTGCAGTTCCGTCGCACACTCCCCGAAATGTAACCGATAAAAGACCGACAGACTGGCGACTCGGCGTCGATGTTCGAGGCTCTGGAGCTTTGATGCGACCAGTGCATCGTTGCCAATAAGCCTTTTGGCCCGTCTGTCCATCGACTCAAGTGCATCAAGCTGGTATTTGGCAGATCCATCCCAGAGGTGAGAGCAGTACTCCATGCATGACCGAACTTGTGCTTTATACAAGTTGAGCAGCTGTTCAGGCGTGAAGTACCGTCTCACCTTTGCAAGAATCCCCAACTTTTTTGCAGCTAACTGAGCTTTTGCCTCAATGTATGGACCGAAGTTGAGGGTAGATGTCACCGTAACACCAAGAAGTTCGAGGTGGTCCGATAACGGCACGGTTACACCACGGAAAGAAGGAGCCGGATGGAATTGGCTCTTTTTAGCGGAAAAAAGACACGCCTGGGTCTTAGCAGCATTGAAACTGACCAGATTGGCATCACCCCATTCGGAGACCGCCTTCAAGGACAAGTTCAAGCGTTCAACCATGGCCTCCCGGAGAGACCGAATCTGTGGCCCAGTAGCCCGTGCGCCGGACACGTATCTCTCAGCAACAGTGCTGTCGTCTGCGTACCCAAAGGTTCCGGGTTTTAGCAGATCATTAATGTGCAGCAAGAATAATGTTGCCGAGAGCACTGACCCCTGAGGGACTCCGGCGTTGATATCTAACTGACCGGACGAGCAGCCGTCGATAACCACTCGGATGGATCGATCCCTCAGGAAGTCCGCAATCCAATCACACAGACCACTAGGCAGACCGAAGGAAGGAAGCTTACCAATGAGGCTTTCGTGCCAGACCCTGTCGAAAGCCTTCGAGATGTCAAGGGAGACGGCTAGCGCTTCCCCGTGGCTCTCGATGGCCTCACTCCAGATGTGAATGGCATACGCTAGAAGATCCCCAGTGGACCGATTTCGGCGGAAGCCGTATTGGCGGTCACTGAGGATGTCGTTCGCTTCTAGGTATGCCAGGAGCTTACCGTTGAGCACACGCTCCATACTCTTACAGAGGATGGACGTTATAGATATGGGTCTGTAGTTGACCGGGTCAGCTCGACTGCCCTTCTTGGGCACGGGTTGAACATTGGCTTGCTTCCAAGCCTTCGGCACTTTTCCAGTCTCTATCGAAAGGCGATATAGGCGTGTCAAGATCGGAGACAATTCAGGTGCACAGGTTTTAAGGACAATTGCTGGTATCCCGTCGGGGCCACTCGCTTTGTTCACATCAAGGCTACGCAGCACCCTACGGACGTCCTTTTGATGGATGCGAATGTCCGACATACTCGTCACACATCCATCAGGAGATGGAGGAGGCTGCGCGCCATCAGAATTCAGATGCGAAGATTCCGCAAAAAGGGAGGCAAACAAGTTTGCCTTCTCCTCAGCGGAGTGGGCCAGTGACCCGTCAGGTTTCAGCAGTGGTGGTAGTGAGGGGCGACAAAAGTTTGATTCGACCGACTTAGCCAGGGACCAAAACACTTTGCTACCCGCTGGGTATGAAGCAAGTTTGCGCCCGATTCTGCTAATGTGGTCAAACCGTGCTCTTCGCATCACCTTTTTGCAGGACTTGGCAGCTGTGTTGAAGGCTCTCTTCTTCTGACTCACGTCATTTGCCTTGCGCGTTCGAGCGTCGACCCATGCTTGGTAGGCCTTGTGTTTAACCGCGTTGGCGTGGTTACACTCGGCTCCAAACCATGGCCGGTCGACGATAGACATTGCTACGTCTGAGAATGGAATATAGTACTCCATCCCCCGACGCAACACATCTGTCACAGCATCAGCGCACGACGATGGATCGTCCGAAGAGAAGCAAGTGGGCTGCCAAGGATAGCATGCGAAGAAAGATCGCATCCCATCCCAATCTGCTGACTTGTACCGCCATACCCGCCGGGTGCCTTTTGGGCTGGGATCGGGCGGGGAGTAGACGGACACAGACTTCACCAGACAGTGGTCAGAACTACCCAAAGGTGAAGATATCGACACTGAGTAACGGTCTGGATCTGTTGTCAGCAGAAGGTCCAAGCAATTGGCTGTGTGCGAATCAACATCTGGCACCCTTGTTGCCCCCTGGACCAGCTGGGTGAGATTTAGCGCTAGCGCAAGCTTGCGCGTCTCTCGTCCAGCATGATCAGTGCACTGGTATGGGAAGAGCCACTCCTGGTGGTGGGCATTAAAGTCCTCCAGTAGCACTAGTTGGGCGGAAGGGTACCGCTGCTGTGCCGTATCAGCCGCCTCACTGAGGTACTCTGTGAGCCTGGTTGTCTCCTGATCTCCGCTGTGCGAGCGGTAGACACAGGCATAGATAATCTTATCCAGACCTGTGTCCACCAGAGCCCACAGCACTGAGAACCTGGAGTCTTCAAGGTTACGGAGACGCCGATAGCAAGTGTCGTCTCGGGCATACATGCATACACCCGCGCGTGGTTTGAAATTGTGCTCCAGGGTAAATCCTGGGTAGGATAAGTACGACACGTCTGACGGACTTCCTATCTGCGTCTCCGTAAGGAAAAACAGTGCTGGCTTTTCAGTCTCCAGGTGATGGTGGACTGACGTGAGATTGGAGTGCAGGCCTCTAATATTAGTGAGGTGCACTTTGTGGGGGAGGGGGTGCAGCCGCTGTTTAACTCCAGTTTTCTTTCTACTTCTTGCCATTTTTGTTAGAGTGAAAGGAGAGGAGAAGGAAGTGAGATGAGGTTCCACGCTACTAACCTACAGACACGCACTGAAAGGACGCCATCATTGGGGCACTAGTCCGGAGACTGCGGGGACGCCCGAGCCCCCCCGGAGATGTCCATCGGGCCCTCCCATCTGGTCGCCAACCAGCACGATGGTGCATTCCGGGATTTTTCGACAGTTGGCGGGGCAGCCTTTCGTGTGTGGCTGGCACACTACTTGGGCCCCCAACTACCTGCGGTCGGCCAGCGGCGCACCGTGCCTCGGATCCCGCTACCCTCCGCAACTAGTCTCCCGATACGCCCAAAACAGCGCGAGTCAGACTGGTCAGCATGCAGTGGAACAACTATCTCGACCCAACTCCTCTAGTGGCTACACCGAGCATCGTACCGGAACACGGCTAGGCCGCTTGGCGGTACGTCTTTGCCCGGTGGGTGGTCACAAGCCTTCGGCCGAAGCCTACCACCAGTTAGTGTCACCTGATTAGCACCACCCGGGGACCACGTGTAGGGTAACAACAATACGGGTAACTCTCCTACGGACGCGGGTGACTCAGCCCCCAAAAAATAAACAGCTTGTACTGATTTTGTGACAAATGACGTAGTACCGTAGTACCAAACGCGTAGATAATTTAATGAAACAGGTAAGTACGTTAGAAACTGAGGCCAAATTTGGATTAAGTTGAAAATCTTACCCAATTTCTAAGAACGAACTTAATACCAGTCAGTCTACAAATCCAATACAACACAATGTGAAAAATTGATATCATTTTTATTTTGAACGTACATCGTTAAACAGTGGAGTAATTACCAGACTACGTTTGTATGGAAGAATGATCGACTAGTGTAACCTTAAGATTGTACATATACTTACTCAACGCATAACTAAATAATGACCCAAATCAATATCTGCCGTCGAAATAAATCAAATCACGCAATAAAAAAGACAGACTCCTACCACCCTAACCATATTAATAGTAATAACTTATGTATATCGACCTACCACTACAGAGGTGATTCCCCATTAAAGGTCATCCCAATAACGGCCATATGTTCTTGAGGGATAATAGGGACCGACGTAAATGGGACTTAGTGACCTTTAGGGTAAGTTTACCATGGAGATTGGAATGAAGCGATTTCACTATCACTACATATTATAAAACAAAGTACTCCACCGCGTCTGTTCGCGATAAACTCAATAAAAACTGGCCAAGTGTGAGTCGGACTCGCGCACGAAGGGTTCCATACCATTAAAGGCATAGAGCCCCACTTAAATATTTATTTTATTCTGTTCTTAGTATTTGTTTTAGAACAACAGAAATACATTATCTGTGAAAATTTCAACTGTCTAGCTATCACGGTTCATGACCGGTGATAGACGGGCAGATAGACAGACAGACAGACAGACGGATCGTGGAGCCTTAGTATTAGGGTCCCGTTTTTACACTTTGGGTACGGAACCCTAAAAACTACTGAACGGATATTCATGCGGTTTTCACCAATAGACAGAGTGACTGATGAGGCAGATTCATGTGTATAATTTGTTAAGCTATTGTGTCTTCCCACGCGGGCGAAGCCGCTGGCAAAAGCTAGTATTTATTATTAGCTATTTTACCGCGACTTCGTTCGCACCGCCTATGTCACAGGAACCGTGCCTCTTTTACCCAACTGCCGAAGGATGGTAATGTGTTTATCAGTCTATGTATGTATGTATGTTTGTTCCTATATGGCGTTCTAGGACCAAACGGGTTGGCCGATTTTGATGATTCTTGTGTCAATCGATTTGGCTTAAAGCTGCAAGTGTCACTGGCTACATTAAAATTGGAAAATACAAAAATGGCGGTTTTTGGGCGCCATATTGTGTGGCACCAATTTTTTTTATTCTTCCAAACTAATCGTGTGGGGTATCAAAATAAAGAGTTTTAAGAGGTGATTTCAAAAATATATCACACTTATATGTTTTAATGTACCTAATTAAAAAAAAAACTAAAACGTTATAAATAAAAAAAGTTAATTAAAAAAACAGAAAACCCGACTGCTTAAAAAGCGAACTAAAAGACGTAAACAAGAAGAAATGAACGAATGAACTATCTTGAATTATCTTGAAAACTGCAAAACCGATTTTGATGAAATTTGCACTATTCCCTAAGATGAAGGATACCTAATCCAAAGGATGGTAACAATTCAATAAGTAGTTTCAGCGAAATGCGTGGACTAACATACATACATACAAACATACATACATAAGCAGAGAAGCGTTGCAAGACTCTGCCCGGGCCATTCGGCTGTTCCAGCGGGTTAACCCTGCCTTGAGGACGGACGACTGGAAGGTCGTAAATACTCTTACTGAGCAGACTCGCAGAATCCGTCTTATCGTCCTCATGGACGGGGTGTCCGCTGGGGTCATCAAGGCCGTGGGCTAATCTCTTCCAGGAGGAATTGAACGGTACTCGTTCAAGCTCCTGGAAGAAGACAAGTGAGAGGCACCCACTGCGGAATCAGGAGTGGAGCCCTCCGAAGATGGTCCGCCGCAGTGTGGGGAGGCCATCGACGAGGTCTCGGCGCACGACGTAGCGCAGGAGGCAGAGATCCAGACCGGGGCGTCAGAGGCGGACTTCGAGGATGACATCCTTGAGACATACGACGTTGCCTTGTTACAGGAACCTTATCTGTATAAGGGGACTATAAAAGGCTTAGGTGGGACAGGATGCATGGTGCTCTATGACTGTCCAAAAAGTGGGGACGGGAACAGAGAAAAGGAAAATTATCCTTGCCTCTGCCTACCTCCTACCTACTTTCAGGAACTCTGCGAGAACTGAAGTTATTGACCTGACACTGGCTTCAAACAGGGCCAGCGCTTACATTGAAATTGGCATGTATCGGACGAAATCTCTCTGTCTGACCATAATTATATATGCTTTAGGTTTAGGACGGCGAGAGAAGCCGAAACTAGACGAAGGAGAAACCCAAGGCATACAAATTGGGATTCGTACAAAGAAAATCTAATGGTAAAAGTAAATCTAGGGAACCCTAAAGGTAAGCTTAATTCCATACTAGATATAGAATTTCAAGCGGATAGAATCAAGGTGGGCACCATCAGTGCATGGGAAGATAACTGCCCAGAGAAAAAGGCCTTTTGCAAAAAGGTACCATGGTGGAATCCTGAACTAGCTAAAATACGTCAGGAAACACGACAGGCCTTTAATAATGCAAAAGCCAGAAAAGATTTTTCTGGCTATCATAGCATGCTGACGAGGTATAAGACGGCGGTGCGCAAGGCCAAAACAACTAATTGGCGGCAGCATTGCAACTCCATCGAAGCTCTACCAAATGGAATGAGGTTGTGCAAAGCAATGTCCATGACTAAGACAAACCCACTATCATCTGTAAAGGATGAGAATGGACATCTAACGGAAACTGGACAGGACACTCTGGGCGTGATGTTTAGAACTCACTTCCCAGAATGCATACTGCGCGACAGCGATGAAGAGGAACCAGTCACAAGGGACAAGCTCACAAAGCCCACGTCCAAAAATAACTGGCTCACGGCAAAGAAAGTGGTAGTTGAAAATAAACTGAAGCTTGCCATAGCGGGCTTCCAGCCTCTCAAATCCCCTGGTCCGGATGGCATCTACCCAATACTATTGCAAGAGGGGGCATCTGTTTTGATACCTCATTTGAGTAAGCTCTACAGAGCCTGCATAGCCTTTGGGTACGTACCCAAGTCATGGAGGTAGGTCAAAGTCACCTTTATACCGAAGGTGGGTAGACCGACTTACGAAGAAGCTAACGCTTACAGGCCAATTAGTCTATCATCCTTTCTCTTAAAAGCTCTGGAGAAACTTGTAGACAGGTACCTAAGAGAGGGACCACTTAAAGTATACATAAACATACCCTCTACATAAACTGCAGTGCGCCTACAGCCCTGGCAAATCTACAGAAACCTCATTGCACTATGTTGCGAGTCGAGCCGGGGCTGCGCTAGAGGGACAAGAGATCTGTGTCGGGGCTTTCCTCGACATAGGTCTTCGACAAGACAACATTTGAGTCCATACGCATCGCTGCAAAGGAACATGGCATCAACGATACCACGTGCAACTGGATTGACCATATGCTGAGAATCAGAATAGTCAGATCGGAACTGATGGGAGACAGACTTAGTGCAAAAATAACTAGAGGTTGTCCGCAGGGTGGAGTGCTGTCACCATTATTTTGGTGCTTGGTAGTAGACTCGCTACTTACCAAGCTCAATACCGGACCATTCTACATAGTAGGCTATGCAGATGACATAGCTATAATGGTTAATGGTAAATTCCCGAGCATAGTCTCTGGATTATTACAACAGGCATTAAGGATGACAGAGGAATGGAGTACAAAGAACCACCTTTCTATCAACCCAAGCAAAGCAGTCTTTGTTCCATTCACGAGGAAGAGACAACTCTAGGAAACCTAGGAGAGCTCCCCTCAATAGAATAAAGCTGTCCTGGTCCACCGAAGTTAAATATCTGGGTGTAACGCTTGATAGAGAACTCAGTTGGAAAACTCATGAGGAAAATATTACGACGAAAGCCCTACGAGTGTTCGGCATGTGTCGTTCCACCTACGGTAAAATTTGGGGGTTAAAGCCCAAACTGATACGATGGCTGTACCGGACAATGATAATACCTATTATCACATACGGCAGCATAGTGTTCACCAAGAACAAAGCTTGCCTCGTGCAAAGCGCCACTCACCAGATTACAAAGAACAGTGTGTCTAGGCATCACGGGTGCTTTCAGGACAACACCTACGGCAGCGATTGAGAGATACCTCAATATCCCTCCTCTGCATATGATGGTTGAATTCGAGGCAAGGAAGACATTATATCGAATTGCTGTAGCTGGACTATGGGATGGCCAAGAACCAGCCATACAAAGTTCGACGGGAATGAAGGCCTGGATCGGGTAACAAGCATGTTATCCGATAAAATGCAAACTATGTTTGTGTTTGAAAGGTCTTTCAAGGTCCAAATCCCTACAATAGAGGACTGGATGCAGGGAATCGATCCACCAGAACAAAATAGTCTGGTGTGGTACACTGATGGATCCAAAATGGAATCAGGTACAGGGGCGAGAATATACGCAAAAGGTCACAAATGTAGCAAAAGCCTAGGGAAGATGGCAACTGTATTCCAAGCAGAAACTTATGCCATAATAACCTGTGCTCAAGAGAATATAGATAGAGGAACCAGAGGTAAATCCATATATATTCTTAGTGACAGTCAGGCTGCAATCAAAGCCATGGCATCCTACAACGTGGACTCCGGACTTATTCTGGATGCTGTCCAAACCCTAAACAGGCTTGCGAAGCACAACAGGGTAAGACTTATGTGGGTCCCTGGGCACAAAGGAATCCATGGTAACGAAATGGCAGATGAACTGGCAAGAGAGGGCTCAGCAAATGATTTTGTGGGTCCAGAACCATGTGTAGATATTTCGACGTGTCTCGTAAAAGCCGCATTTAGGGAGTTTGCAGATCACAGATAGGCTATCTAGCACGAGTCTACAACACTCTACGTTCAAAGCCCGGGAATGCATTTGGAACATGAGCAGGGGGCAAATCCGCTACCTGCTTGGGGCCTTTACTGGGCACTTTGTAACTAACGACATGCTCATGAAGATGGGTCTAACCGCGACACACATGTGCAGGTTGTGTGGGGAACATACGGAACACATGGAGCACCTTCTTTATACATGCGATGTACAGGCTGGCAAGCGAATGAGTCTCTTAGGGGTTGGATATCCAAGACCAGAAGACTATAGGCTCATATCTCCCAGTCTCGTTGTAAAACTCATGAAAAGAGTTTTCAACGAGATTGGTGAGGAGTAAGTTATCTAGGGGACCACAATATATCCCAATGGATCGAAGTGTCCGAGTTGTCTCTCGGCCCCTCCACAAGATAAGAAAAGATACATACATAATCTTATGACATTTTCACACATGTTTAGACACCCAATTAAAGTAACATATGTAAATATTGGGCAATTTCAACAATATTTAATACATACATGTCGAATTGAATACCTCCTTATTTTGAAGACCGTAAAAAGAGAGAAATAAAAACTTTTTGAAAAAATAAACCGACTTCTAAAGCAAAACACTATAAACGCTTTTTACATCCATGTGCATAATTATGAACTTCCAATCGATTATGGTCTTCCTCAAACAAAATTTGTCGTATATTAGGTACATTAGGTAATCATTAATTTTCATTTCAATTTCATTAATTTGATTGTTTATATTTGATGTTTGTTTATATTTTGATGATAATTGCAAGAGTGATACTCTAATAGTTTAACCACACTAAAACTAATTGATTCACGAGTTGATGAGCAAACCACTCAACGATGAATAAAAATTAAATTGGTTATTTCGTTTTTCAAATATTCACTCCGATAGATATAATTATATCAGTAAATTTTCTTAAAAGAAGATTACTGTATCAGTGTATAAGTGACTAGCTTATTCCCGCGGCTTCGCTCCTGCCGCTTATCACATCCTCAAAATCTAAATCTAAATATTTTTATTTTCAAATAGGCCTTAGTACTTTAGAATCGTCATACAAAATAAGAAGAATGTATAAGAAACTTCACGGACACTTTTTTCCATCAGTTTTAATTACAATTATTTGGTTACATAATTCTTGTTGGAAAATACATATATGTTAGAACGATGTTAAAAAGACGTGCGGGCAATTCAAAAATACAATAAGACCAGTCCCAACTGATGGCGTTTGTTAGAACGATGTTAAAAAGACGTGCGGGCAATTCAAAAATACAATAAGACCAGTCCCAACTGATGGCGCCCATTCACGAACATGACGCATGGATTTGCACCACTCAACTCAACCATCATGAGGGGAACCGAATGATTCAACACATGTGCAACCATCAGAGAGACTCTAGAGAGAGCATGACACTAAGTCTAAGTTCTATCACATTAAGTATTCACTCCTCGTATCTCGCGCGTATCTTATTAAGTGCACCCGCACTTACTTTTCCGAAAAATAAAGCCTATGACACTAAACGATGGTGTGGCTTCTATTGGGGAAAGAATTTTTTGGAATCGGATCAGTAATTACAGAGATACTTTAAGAAAAAATTTCTTCTGATATTACTACATATAAATTTATTACAACAAAAATAACAAACAAACAACATACACTCAAAAAAGAAAACATTACAAAAAAGTTCGCATCAAAAAAATCTTGAACACACAAAAGGTGTTTTGAACAAACCTTTACCGAGAGTTAACTGGACTTGCCCAACCATAACAGTAATAAGGATTTCGGCTTAGGATACGCAATTAAGGGGTAAAAGTTTTAATAACCAACAATTATATAGATTATACGACGAAGGAATTGTTTACGATCGATGTTTATTAGGAGTTTTATTGGTTTCGAGTGGTCAGTCTGGATGTAATAGGGTAATGGGGTTAGAAGGGTCTGAGCATGTACAATGATCATGATGTAATGTGGTTTCTGTGACGCAATAGAAATGTAACGGGAGTTGTGTGTCTTGAGGTTCGAGGTTCTACTTCGAATTGCATGTTATGCTGAAGACAGACATCTTTTTGGGGTTGTCATAAGGCAAGGTCTAACTGAAGTAATCAGACTTCAGAGATACCTTAAGCTTGTCTAAAATCTCATTATGAAAAAAAAGTTCACGAACAAAAGTTTGCTAAAAAAATAATCAATCATATTAGAAATATGTTTGTATAGCATATTCTGACACGAATTAGAAGCTAAACTCAATAAGTTATACACAGAAAATATAACAGATTAGATAGGATTAGATTTAGTGAAACACCTGAGGATGAAGACTCATAATGACATAAATGATTGAAAGGCACGCTAAATTGTCACGCTTAAAATGTATGGAAGATAAAAATTGCATTATCCTCTAAGTATCCCTCTCTTAAATAAGCAATACCCCGACACAAGTGAAGCGATGTAAGTCCATAACATAATGAGCACCGAAGCAAGACGTTGAGGCATAAATAACAAAACAACACAGAATTTCATATTAATATCACTAAAGCAGGCTCGAAAGTATTCGAGCACGGGTGCTTTTAATTAAAAATTAACTTGCTCAAGTCGGCGGCTTTTCTAATAGTTTCATTACTCATGTTGGGGTCTTCGTGTCATATAAACTAGGTGGTTCCTTGACTTGCAGACTCGGAAACTCACTGTAGAGTGACATTTTGAGAGCTAATTTCTTAAGGTTACGTAGAGGAAGATGTAACATATAAAATAAAATAGGGGTTTTAAGTTTTAATCTCTGGGATAGGTGTATAGTCCAACATTTATTCAGTTTTGTTTTAATACTACGTAAAAAGGGAGCAACAAGACGAAGATAGAGGGACAAATTTGACAAGTACAGAAAAAAATGATCGACAATGGCAGAGGATACACTATATTGTATCCAGGCCTCTTTTCCATTCTAGGTTGCCTGGAAAAGATCGCGGAACGCGATAAGGCTGCCTGTTGTATGTTTGTTTTTGTTATAAGATGTCTTTTCGAATTATGTTTATCTTGGTGTACAATAAAGTATATATAAATAATATACGTATGTCGAAACGGGAGTAGAGGGCATTTTCCCAGCTGTGGGATCGAGCCGGCTTAGTAAATAGAAAAGGTTAATTTTAGGTCTAATGGCCAAGCGGTCACTACCGGGAATAAATCCAGACTGGAAACTACAGCATTCAAGAAAAACTGAATATCACAAATAAGGGTAAGAGTTCAAAGCACATACAGCAGCAGCAGACGACGTGTCGCTGCAGTCATGATTCCATACCCGACGACGGCAGCAGCAGACGGCAGCGCTGTGTTCCTATTGGTTCTGAGTGTTCCGTGACACAAGATGTCTGACTAGACTCAATCACTACTGGTCACAACTGATCTGCGGTCAGGCGACACGTCGTCTGTGATCGTGCGATGTGTAGTCGGGCGACGTGTCGCTAGCTGCGGTAATTCGTCGAAATGCATAGAAACCAGTAGTGTCGCAGCGACGCGTCATCTGCTGCTGCTGTATGCAGTCGGCTACGAATTCGTACATACTTATATCATACGAATACGTATTCGTATATCATACTAATAATAACTCTTTTATGAGTGTAGACCAAAGAGGCAGTCCAAATGAATCGCGATATCATATACATTGCGCTGCCTGCCTGTCCAAATCAGCCCAGAGGGCCTAGACAAAAATGTGAATTTGTGCCAGCAAAAACAATTGTCAAAAATATTGCTTTATTTAAAACCATAACTTCTTATTTTAAACTCCACCTCTAGCAAAACAGGGGTTAAAGTATTATGCGAACAATGTTGCGGGTAACAGCTAGTTAAGTAATATGATATCGTTGTCAACGAGTTTGTTAAGACTGCGCATAGCATTAATATTAAGTGTTGGACTAATTCCTTGCAAGAGTGTGGAGTCACGCAGCTCTGTTGCTACTAAGCGAGGAGGCGCGGGATTATGGGGTATACATTTGTTTATTTATAATTGATTTTTGTTTGCACGGATTAAGATTTTATTTTTGGGTTCTCAGGGTATCCCATTAGGAGAAAGTTGGAAATTGATCATCATCAGCCTTTTAATTTTCCCACCGCTGAACACAGGTCTCCTCTCTCTGTAACGGAATGGGCCCTAATCCATCACGGAGGCCCGGTGCGGGTTGGTGGATGTCCCATGTCTTTGAATTTTTGGTTCTAGGACATGGCGGTTTCATCATTATGTTTTCCTACACCGTTTTTAGAGCAGTGATGTAATAATTTACTGAAAGTAATGTGCCTGCCTGGGGTGGAACCCACTGTAGCGTTGTGAGGATCTCAACTGAAAATAGTCGAATGATACTAATTATCAAAATTAGTAAGTTAATACGGTTAATAGCCACATCTCTAAAACACGGAACATCTCTAATTTTCCGGAACGCGATCGCTCTGTCACTTCGATTCCAGTGGTGAAGCCACAGACTACTTAGAGAAAGGGTAAAACTGAAATAGCTATCTTTAGATCCTCAAGACTCTGGTGATTTAGGGTGAGATTCCACATTAGTTAATGATTGTGCCTCCGTGTTTCATTGTAAGTGATCACGTTTACTTATGTTAATAAATGCTAGCGTGTTCATACTTAACGAAATTTTGCATCTGTCAATGTGCTTGCTATGTTTGCAAATTTTCTTACCTGTAAACCGCTGCGATGTGCTGAGCTTTCACCTTCAATTTTTCCCACACCGTTCCGCACGCTGCCTACGCACGCTGCCCAGGTCTTGGCCTGCCTACCTGCGGCCTACCGTCCAGCGACCCGGTGCCTGCGTAGCCTACCCTGCGCAACCCTAGCGGCTACAGTTCCGGCGGCCTACCGCTGATCCTGTGCTGACAGGTCCCCGCGTCTACCACGTGCCGCCAAGGGACGGTACCCTTTATCTGTATTAATTAAGTGATGGTTATCGGTGCAGAACCAGGGACTTGAAACGTTACTCAAAATTGCGTTATAGGTAGTCAAGTAACGATAATGTGTAACCGGTCCACCAGGATCGTAACAAAATCTATAACGTTACTAGCAAACGTAACGAAATCTACAACTTTTTAATAATAATATTAGTAATAAATCGTACCTAGATACGATATATTATTAATATTGTAAACGCCGATAAAAAAACCGACAAGCTGGCAACTCGGCGACGATGTTCAAGGCTCTGGAGCTTTGATTGGACCAGTGCTTCATTGACGATGATCTTCTTGGCCCGTTTTTCGATCGACTCTAATGCATCAAGCTGTTTTTGGCAGATCCGTCCCAGAGATGAGCACAGTATCCTATGCAAGATCGAACTTGCGCTTGATACAACTTAAGCAGCTGCTCTGTCGTGAAAAAGCATCCCACTTTCGCAAGGACTTTTTGGCAGCCAGTTGAGCTTTTGCCTCAATATATGGGCCGAAATCGAGAGCAACATGGAGCGACTATCTGAACTCCATAATCCAATAACTGTATAACACGATACTATGTGTTTTTGAAGTCTGGAGTCAAAAAAGAAAACTCTAATTTTAATATGTAATTTATTAACAACACATTACTTTTTTCAGAAGTATCTGTTACGCAATTTTTTTTTAAACTATAAATTCAGCTTTTATGTCGTCTATGTTTTTTTTTTTGTTATGTCCTTAATAAAAAGGCACGGGCATGGAAAATGAACGGGGATTGTAGGGTTTTTACGTTACTACAGCCATCCTGTGATCACCATCAGCACCTTGAAGAAGCCCCGATTTGTACCCTCTACAAAACGTAGAAAGTACAAAAAGCACTTAGTTTTGATGCCGACTGTACATAGGTACTTGAGTATGTTAGTTTACGGTAAGGTAGGCAAGTTTATGTAAGGCCGCAAATCATCTGGTGAAGTTTCTAGAAATTTAGGCTTACCTAAGAATAATGGCGCAATGAATAATGTATTTAGATGTTTCTGTGCCTTTTGTTTCTTTTAGATAAGTATTTGGAAAAGGATTACCTTAGTGGTTTGGTATGGTAAGGTCTGTTTTTAAATATAGAATTAAGGGAAAATTCGAATTATACCTGCTCTCAAAACGGTGAAGGAAAACATCGTGAGGAAACCGGCATGTCCTAAAACAAAAAAATCGAACACATGTGACAACCACCAACCCGCATTGGGCCCGCGTGGTTACGGCCCTTTTCCTCTCACAAAGAGGAGGCCTGTGTCAAAGCAGTGGGAACATTAAAAGGCTGATGATGATGTTCATCGTTAGTATTCCCTGAAAGGCCAGAGGTGTATGACCCTCATTTCGTCAGTTAGGTATATGTTAAAAGGGGCCAGCCCATTGGCAGCGTCATCATCATCTTTGCAGCCAAAAGACTCGCCCACCAAATCTACCGCGCATGCTATGCGTTTCGCATCCAGATGACTCTTTCGTGCTCCACCCAATCATTAGGCCACCTTTTGTGAGGTCATCCAACGCTGTGTTTTCTGATTTCGGCTGCGTTTTCTGTTTTGACATACCCGGGCAAAACTACTTCTTTGTGTAATTTGGGATTGAATCCAATGCTCAAGAGACACTCTTGCGATCGCTAGACATAGAAATATCTTTAGTTTTGATGAAAAACTACAACAAATCCAAACTTTTTCTAAAATACGTTGCAGTATATTACCAGCCGTATACATAAGTTCCCCATATTATGCACTTTTTAAAACACAAACATGGAAGGAACACGAGACACATTACACATGCGCGTCCAGTCGCCTCGCCTCAAATATGCAGACACGGAGTTACATTCATATTTACCTCTAACAAGCTTTCGCCCGCGGCTTTACTCAACAAAGTTGGCGGGCTGCCTTTTTGCACTGTCCATGTTTTTGCGTCGTTAAATATGATGGCATACGGCAATGATATTCAAATAAACAGATACGTTATACACTCACAAAACAATTGAAAAAAATGTTCCGCGCAGCAACGGCAGCACACATACACACTTTTCATTCATCTGACATTTCACTACAAGTCGACAGGGATAGCTTGATAAAACCAACAAGAAAAAAAGCTGAGCCATCCCAAAGGTAGCTGCAATACTCCATGCAGGATCGGACTTGCGCTTTGTACAGGGTTAAAAGCTGTCCAAGCATAAAGTATCGCTTCACCTTATTTAGGATGCCCAGTTTTTTGGCCGCAATTTGGGCTTTGTACTCAATGAAGGCGCCGAAGTTTAGACTGGATGTCAACTCCATGCCTAGGAGCTCGAGTCGATCAGTCACTGGAACAGACGCACCCCGAAAAGTAGGCGCCTGATCGAAAAGACTCCTTTTAGCGGTAAAAAGACACGCCTGTGTTTTGGTGACGTTAAATTCTCATCACCCCACTGGGAGACCAGGCTTAAGGTCAAATCTGTCCGCTCTACTATAGCCTCTCTCAAGGAACGAACTTCATCCACGCTGGTTCTTGCGCTGGACAGGTATCTCTCTGAAACAGTACTGTCATCTGCGTACCCAACAATACCAAGCTGAAGTAGGTCATTGATGTGCAGCAGGAAAAGAGTTGCAGATTGAAATCAAACAGAGCTTGAAATGGAGTCTGAAAATTAATTGTGGAACGGTAACAGTGAGGTGATGTGTGAAGTTAAAAGTTTTGGAAACTTTTTTTATAAGGCTGGGCTAGATAGAGATTTGCATAGATACAAACTTTATCGGGCTTTACCCTACAAGAAAAATCACGTAAATCGGATCATAAATCTCAGCTCAATCGGAGTCCATACATTAAAAAAAACCAATCTAATTGAGAACGTCCTCCTTTTTGAAGTGGGTTAAAAAGAATTTCGATTAGATTATTTTAAAACTTATGAACTTATAATTTCGTAAATATGCTAGAATAGAGAGAAATATGAATCTTTGATATAAGATTATTTTATTTCTACTTAAGGGCCTAGATAAAGCAAAATACTATCCGGAATAGTTATTTCCTCCTTATATTTTAAAACTAAATATTCTTTCTGCGTAGTGCTTACCTACTAAAAGTTGGGCTTCATGATGCCATCGGATTGATGCTTGATGAGAGGTCATAAAAATCAACCTCAACGAATTATTTATTTTGTCATCTACGAAAGTTGTGATCACTACTTAATTCCGTATTTCATTACTTTATAAATAGACAGAATATAACTTTAACTTCCATAAAATTATCACGAAAACATGTAACACTATATTTTCTACTACCACATCTCTATTCATGCTTGCAGCTCGAAATATGTTGAAAACTTTTATTGAAAAATATCCCAGTAACGTTGGAAAACAATTACTAAGGTTCCAACAAAAACATTGTATTTCAAACTAACTGCAAAGTGCTGAATATCCTACCTTAGTTGAAACTGTCCTTTTTCATAGTGGTGTGAGATAATTACGGTGGACTTTTGGTTTGACTTCCCTGCACTATAAGTCGTACATGTCTTCTATAAATTATGTTGTTCGTTCGGAAAACAAATTACATTGGTAGTGTTTGGTATTTTACTAATTCTCCTAAACGTACTAATCCGCGTAAGAAGAGAGTAAGACTGCGTTTCAACCTGCAAGCAAATTACATGCAAGTTCAATTACAGTGGGGTATGATCGTGCTATGGATCACGTTATACGTCGGTAGCCCGCAATGTAATATAACTTGCATGCAAGCTGGTTGCTTGCTGGTTGAAACGTGGGCCTATGCGTTATATTTTAGTTTTTTTTAAGAATAAACCATTCTGCCGAACCAAATTTGACTTTGAACGTGGGTAAGTTGTCTGTAGTAAACCTATCGAAGAAACTTATATTTTAGAGACACTGGTTTATTTTTTAACGATACCGCTGTTTGTAACACATTAAAAGTTAGTACAACAGGATTTAATCTATAAATGATAATAGAAATACATAAACTTTTGTACAAATAAATACAACCGACTTCTTTCGACTGTATTTTTGTTAAAAAAAATATTTTCACTTTTTAGTTGTGGTACATACTTTTTGAGCAAGTTCAATAGTAAAGTACCTATAATGCACAAAGATAAGTCTGAATAGATTGCCCGAATAACATAAAAATAACATGGTTATGTTATTATACTTCTAATTTTAGCGGTCCGGTGAAATTAGAATGTACCAGGGTGAACTCTACATATCTGCATACCCCTTTAGAGCGCACCGGCGTGAGGTTATGTTAAGAAATACCGTGAACAATAAACAGACATGCGATTGCAGCAATCCGGAGAGATTTGTCGTTGTTTATTTAAGAGTTCTGTTGTATATCGCCGAAGTTCTTCATCAGATCCTCACCAAATTTTTATGAGACCACACGAGAAGCACCAGTTTTATCAAATAAAAATAAAATCAACAAACTTAGTTCACCTAGTAAAAGGTTTTGAGGTAACAAACAAAAAAAAATACAGTTGAATTGAGAACCTCCTCCTTTTTGAAGTCGGTTAAAAACTACACATATTGCCAGATAAAGTAGCAAAGAGGCAAATTTTGATCATCAAAGATACATATACTAAAACACCCTGAAAATCATTCAACATCTAAACATCATTCTAAACGCCAAACCAGCCCACTTTCAATGACTCTGTGACGTAATTACCCGGTACCCGATAATTAAGTTGGGCCTATGTTGGACTACAAAGCGCACTGCCCCTAAGTTTACCTATTACCGGACGCCTGCCTACCGGAGTTGGCCTCAATTCAGCTTTTATACTAGCTAACTAGTTGGGGTAAACATTTTCAGGTGTTTTCAGTAATGTTGATGTTGAGTGTGCATAAGCAGGTTAGTTTTTTGGATTCTGTATTTTTTTATCCCAATAGATAATAACATAGGTATACAACACCCGCATAATAGAGGCACAGTCTTTTTTTATTATACCTACTTATATTGTTCAACTGCTGGGCAAACCTCTCCCCTGTAGCCTTCCACAGTACATACATTGTAGCGTAACGTAAGCTCCGGAGAGCTAACGTTAGCCACGTTAGTAAAAATAAAAGGTAGTATAAATTAAAACTAAGAAAAAGGATAAAGATAATAAAACTGTGGTCCGGCTTCGCACGACGTTGGCAGCTAACCAGGCAGGAAGACGTGGTAGGCCCTGGGTAGGCAGATGAGCAGGCAATCGGGCTGGTACGTAAATGAGTAGGCGGCAGGAATCTGCGCGTGCTGAAACGGGCGCGCTGTGGCCGCGCAAGTCTGAAGACCTGTCTGCTACAGCTCATACACCAAGTGTGGTAGGTAGGCAGTAAGGAGCGTCGGGGATCGGACTGGGCGTTACACGCCGTATATGCGCAGGTAAACGGTAGGTATGAAGGCTGGCAAATTATACACAGTATAACACTATATATATTTTTATATATATATTAAAAATTAGAGCACTTCAGTTAATATTACACAAGCCGTAAGTATAATAGTTTTACAGACTTTCAGATTCGATCGTACATTAAGTAGTATCCCGTAGTCCACCGACTTTCGGCGTTCCGTCCAGATTCAAAACTAAACAATCACGCCCGTTTTTCTTCGTTCTTGGTTCTATCTACATTTCAAATTCAAATTTCAATTAAGTAATAAAGACCAGAACGAATAAAAGCGGTTCACAAAGGGGTCTGTCTACGCTACCCTTATAAAAGTGTAAACCTAGCTTAAAGGAGGTTTAGTCCATGGTACCTATGTTACGGTCTATGGTTTTAAGAAAAATAAAATAGACAGAGATGTCATGTCAGATGAAAATGTCACAATAGAAAAATATTGCAAGAATTACAAATTATTAATATAATTTAAGTTTTTGAGATATTAAAACAATCAGATATAATTAAAAGTATGCTTTTCAGGTACAAACAGTATAAAAGAAAACATAAAAATGAATTAGAAAAGTTGATAAAATATCAAAATATATGAAGGTATGGTTTGTATAGTGTTATGAATTGTAAATAGAGTTAAAAATGTGGATCTGTAAATCAGAACACCACAACATACATACATAAACTCACGCCTTTTTCCCATGGGGTAGGCAGAAACTACAGAACGCCACCTGCTACGATCCTTACATACTTCTTTTGCTTCACTCACCCTTTCTGAAGAACATCCAATAAGGTCTATGTATTTCTTTCTTTATGTGAGTCAAGGCCAAATTTTTGACGTAATCGCACAACGGAAAATGTGTCACACTGGAAAACAAATGTAGAACAATATAATTATTAGGGTGTGTGTAAATAGATGTAAGATTTTAGGTAGGTAAGTGGATATTCTATTTGTCCTGACCCATGTCTTTCCGCAGTATTTTATCTAAAAAAAAAGTCATAAAGATGCACATTTCGCCAGTAATATCTAAGCCCCATAGAACAACACAATTGCATGCCTGCGCAAATAATCATCCTTCTTCGCTTTGTTTAAGGTGGGTGGATATGGGGGTCAAGATAAGTCCTTATGTTACCTGCTATTCACAAAAACCTCGAAAAATAAGATCTTTTAACCTCAGCCTATTTAACCCGATAGCTTTGCACGAATTCGATTGGTTTGCTTTCACCATTCTTGGTATTACCTATCTAAATTCCTATTTAACTTAATTACGAATTATTACGATTAAATACTGCGGAAAGACATGGGCCAGGACAAATAGAATATCCACTTACCTACCTAAAATCTTACATCTATTTACACACACCCTAATAATTATATTGTTCTACATTTGTTTTCCAGTGTGACACATTTTCCGTTGTGCGATTACGTCAAAAATTTGGTCTTGACTCACATAAAGAAAGAAATACATAGACCTTATTGGATGTTCTTCAGAAAGGGTGAGTGAAGCAAAAGAAGTATGTAAGGATCGTAGCAGGTGGCGTTCTGTAGTTTCTGCCTACCCCATGGGAAAAAGGCGTGAGTTTATGTATGTATGTTGTGGTGTTCTGATTTACAGATCCACATTTTTAACTCTATTTACAATTCATAACACTATACAAACCATACCTTCATATATTTTGATATTTTATCAACTTTTCTAATTCATTTTTATGTTTTCTTTTATACTGTTTGTACCTGAAAAGCATACTTTTAATTATATCTGATTGTTTTAATATCTCAAAAACTTAAATTATATTAATAATTTGTAATTCTTGCAATATTTTTCTATTGTGACATTTTCATCTGACATGACATCTGTCTGTCTATTTTATTTTTCTTAAAACCATAGACCGTAACATAGGTACCATGGACTAAACCTCCTTTAAGCTAGGTTTACACTTTTATAAGGGTAGCGTAGACAGACCCCTTTGTGAACCGCTTTTATTCGTTCTGGTCTTTATTACTTAATTGAAATTTGAATTTGAAATGTAGATAGAACCAAGAATGAAGAAAAACGGGCGTGATTGTTTAGTTTTGAATCTGGACGGAACGCCGAAAGTCGGTGGACTACGGGATACTACTTAATGTACGATCGAATCTGAAAGTCTGTAAAACTATTATACTTACGGCTTGTGTAATATTAACTGAAGTGCTCTAATTTTTAATATATATATATATATAAAAATATATAGAGTGTTATACTGTGTATAATTTGCCAGCCTTCATACCTACCGTTTACCTGCGCATATACGGCGTGTAACGCCCAGTCCGATCCCCGACGCTCCTTACTGCCTACCTACCACACTTGGTGTATGAGCTGTAGCAGACAGGTCTTCAGACTTGCGCGGCCACAGCGCGCCCGTTTCAGCACGCGCAGATTCCTGCCGCCTACTCATTTACGTACCAGCCCGATTGCCTGCTCATCTGCCTACCCAGGGCCTACCACGTCTTCCTGCCTGGTTAGCTGCCCACGTCGTGCGAAGCCGGACCACAGTTTTATTATCTTTATCCTTTTTCTTAGTTTTAATTTATACTACCTTTTATTTTTACTAACGTGGCTAACGTTAGCTCTCCGGAGCTTACGTTACGCTACAATGTATGTACTGTGGAAGGCTGCAGGGGAGAGGTTTGCCCAGCAGTTGAACAATATAAGTAGGTATAATAAAAAAAGACTGTGCCTCTATTATGCGGGTGTTGTATACCTATGATATTATCGATCGACGTTAATTCGATTGGTTTGCTTTCACCATTCTTGGTATTACCTATCTAAATTTCTATTTAACTTAATTACGAGGAGTAATATAAAGACTATAGTCTTTATATTACTCCTCGTAATCAAGTTAAATCCTTATGAATACAAATTCTGAACCTTCAAACTCGTTAAATCTCGTATTCTATAGCATTATTTACTTACGCATACAGTATAACCGTAAAACAGCTCTAAACAAAACCGCTATAAGTAAAAATATTCCACAAACAAATCGTTTTCCCGACCCGACCAACTTAACTTTCAGATACAATCCCACTTCGTATATTTTACGCAGTTTCATATATAAACTACTTACACAAACAAAAATATTTGCGACAAAAAGAAGCGATAACATAAATCACTGGCGACGGACGAACTCGAAACTGATACTTGGGAAAACGCTCACACACCGAAGGGTCCTATCAGCTTATCAGAACTGGGACTGCACTGCAAGCTATTTGTCAAACTTTCGCCGGCAACGAAAACATAAGCGTACATAACCATTATAACTTAAACTCCCATTTCACCTCACCCTACCCCTGTAGCTTCAAACTACCGATACAATAAACAGGCAGGGAAGGCCAGGTTAACTGGTAGCGACGGGGGACAGATTGAGAATATCATCTCATGTATAACTCACGCACGAGTTTGAATCGAGATCGCAGGAGTTCGAACATAATGCATTGCTATTGCATTCTATGAAAGATTGTAGCAAATAAATGAATATATTACGGTGAAACGATTCCATTTGGATGAATACCTTATAGCTCATCGTTTTGATAGCGGTATGGGAACATTAAAAACTGTTTTCCTATCAAGTACTTGAGTGACCTAAAGTATCAAGAATGTTTTGATAGAGATTTCGCAAATGGTTGTGAGTGCAAAGTTGTTAACGTTTCATCTTCCAGTCTTTTCTCCATTACAAGGAAGGAAACTTAGTGTGTCTCGTGTTTTTTTTATAACGAAGGATTTTCATGATCATAGATAAGTACCTACAAGGAAAATAATTATGTCGCTAATGTCCCTATAAACCTTAAAAAAACAACAAACAAAAACCGATAAAATAATACTGACAAAAACCCGTTGCTTGTCTAAGGCCTAACGAGGGCTGGTATCTGAATTATGTACTTGGAGTTGGGAACGTGTAAATCAGTATTCTAAAGCCAATATTTTATTTCTTTCCAGACTAATATATATACTCATATAGTAATAGAAAAACAAAGGTAAGTAAATTATAACTCTGGTATATTGACCAGTTTTTTGATACCACATCGTGGACATTATAATTTTGTTAAATCAGTAAGTAGGGTACCCACCTGATCTACAAAATTCAAATATAGAACGTTTATTTCGAAGAAAATCAACTGTTAGTTTTTAATTATAATCATAGTTACAGTAAATATCAATTATAAAATAAATCAACGAGTACAAGCATATTTTAGCAGAATAATATAAAAGCCAGAAATAATGTTTTAGCAACATTATTTCTAACCGATACATATTTACTTTTACTCAAGAGAGTATCACGAAGAGGTGTCGTCGCGTTGATGATGTATGGCCAAGAGAGCTCAGCAGCGGCGTTCAAGCTCGCCTGGCGCGCCCCTCCAAAACCTCCGATGACGTTTCGTCTGACACGCACCTTCCGATTTGTGCGCGCGCGTTCGGCTTTTTCGAAGGCGGGAAAACAGGTGCGACAATATCCGGCCGTCCTGCTCACGCGTTTTTCCTCGAACAGCGTTTTGGTCTAATGAAGAAGCTGGGAACATTAAATAATAATAATTAGTTTTAGGTCCATGTTAACTCTTTACACATGTGGCCTGTTTTAACATCGGACTGTAGATAAGGTGTTCGAACAGAGAAGCATGCTATGCCATCAATGGGTACCATGCTCCTTACTGTGTGGCTTGAAATAGATCAATGTTCATTATATTTGTATTGATCTAGTCGTGTACCACCACTCTACAACAGCGTTCACAGCGGATGCCTGTTGGTACAAAGACCGAACACCCCATAAACGTCCAAAATGTTTAAAGCGAATTCATTGGACCACATAAATTAACAAGGCGAAAACAACAATCATCATCATCATCATCAGCCTATTAATGTAAAAACAACAGTATCAAGATTGAAATGTATAAGTAGTTAGACTAAACATAAAAATAAATAAACAACTAAGCATAAATTATTATAAAATTTATCTTAGTCACTTTTAGGTGCCTAATTTTCCTTGACAGTACATCGGCAACGCGGATCTAGGGCTTCGTATTCTCCACGCAGGCAATACCATCGTACCTTTTTCAGCTCCTGTCAGATCTGCCACTTTTTCTTAATTTTTAATTCTTTATTGTACACAAAAAACAATTACATATACAACATGAGTGGTTATAAAGTAGATGTACAAAGGCGAGCTTAACTCTAAGAAGAGTTTTCTACCAGCACAGCACTTTATACCTATCGTGTCCCAGGATGTTCGTCACTTGGAAGGGTCCCTTGTACAGAGGCATCAGCTTAGTGCTTTGACCATCATTTGTGTGACTTGGAATTTTGAGCACCACCAAGTCTCCAATCTTGTAAATAGGGGCCTCTTTTCTTTTGGAGTCGAAGGATGTTTTTTGTCGTTCAGCATTACTCTTTATGTTTGCGACGGCCTTAACCCTCAAAGCAGTGACGTCAATAGAATGTTCATTATTATCATCAGTGATCGCGTCATTGTTCATTCTTGCCGACGCTATCATCACAAGTATCAATAAACGTCCGAGACGAGAGTTTATTATAATTGATTTTTGTTTGCACGGATTAGGATTTTATTTTTGGGTTCTCAGGGTATCCCATTAGGAGAAAGTTGGAAATTGATCACCATCAGCCTTTTAATGTTGCCACTGCTGGGACACAGGTCTCCTCTGTCTGATAGGGAATGGGCCATAATCCATCAAGGAGGCCCGGTGCGGGTTGGTGGATGTCACATGTCTTTGAATTTTTGGTTCTAGTACATGCCGGTTTTCTCATTATGTTTTCCTACACCGTTTTTAGAGCAGTGATGTAATAATTTACACAAAGTAATGTGCCTGCCTGGGTTCGAACCCACGACCTATTACACTTAGGGCCATACCTCACCGAGATGCCATGGCGACGTGGCCAGCGACGTCGCCAACTAGTTCTTATTGAGATGTATGACGGCTAACTCACTTGGCGACCGACTGGCGACGATGCCAAGTAGTGCGACGTCGCTGGCCACGTCGCCATGGCATCTCGGTAAGGTATGGCCCTTAACACGACGACAGTCGCCAACGAACTTGAGGAAACAAAACGCAATCTCGTATCACACCCGCGAGACCCAAAATTCAGCAGTAGTTTTTTGTACATTCCTTATTATTCTATGACAAAAAAAAAGCCTTTGATAAAAATGTAAATAGTTAAAATGTCTTTGAGATGGTGTCAATTTCATTAAAAGACGCCCGGCGATTTTGATGCAATTGTCGTTTTTTTGTCCGTGTTATACATACATTTCCAAATTAATTACGCTATGTTATACGAAGTAAACTCAAAATATTCTTAGACCAAATTATTAAGAAAATGGTCTAATGTAACATATATTTTTCCAAAAAAATACTACAAGCCGTTTAGACGCGATTCTCATTTTAAAATCAGCTACTCAGGGGTATCTGCGCCTTAAGTTGGGGCCGTTACCACTGAACCACTACTGCATATTTCATCATCATCATCATTTCAGCCGAAAGACGTCCACTGCTGGACATAGGCCTCCCCCAGGCGTCGCCACATTGACCGATCCCGTGCGTCTCGCATCCAGCGCCTTCCCGCAACCTTAACCAGGTCATCAGTCCACCTAGTGGGAGGCCTTCCAACGTATCGTCTTCCGGTTCGCGGTCGCCATTCCAGAACTTTTCGGCCCCATCGGCCATCCGTTCTGCGAGCAATGTGCCCTGCCCACTGCCACTTAAGTTTGGCAATTCTTCGGGCTATGTCGGTAACGTTGGTTCTAAGACCCACTAATTTTAAGACCCACTCTTTCGGAAGCTTTACTGAGGTCATCGAGCATTTTACTGAGGCTTTTCATGGTCTCAGCCATGACCACTATGTCGTCGCCAAACCGAAGGTGAGTAATGTACTCGCCATTAACGTTGATGCCCAGCCCTCTCCAGTCCAGATCCTTGAAGACATCCTCCAGCGCAGCAGTGAACAGTTTCGGAGAAATGACGTCTCCCTGTCTCACGCCGCGCTGGAAAAGGATTGGTTTCGAGGTCTGATCCTGAAGACGGACTGACATGGTGGCGTTTTTGTACAAACACTTCAATACCTCAATGTACCGGTAGTCGATACCTGGCACACACAACACTAATTTTAGCGCAACTTTGGGCGGAAATAAATACCACAGGAGGAAGGGAAATTGCAGAACGGCCTCCATACAGGGGTAGATTGTGGTGGTGTAGTGTAGGTGGTGGCAGAGTTCCAGCTCCTGTAACAAGTGCCTGCCTCTTACCCACGTTAAGCGATAGTCGCCATTTTGTTAGCCCGCCTCGGGGATGATGTCGAGGGCGCGCTGCATCTTGCGCGCTGCATGCCTGGCGTTCATGGAGGTCAATGTATGCTGCGTCGTCGGCATACAGCGTGAGCGTAGTCTCGGGCGTTTTGGGGATATCATCGGTGTAACGTGTGTAACACGCAGTGTGTAAGTTGCTTATCGCAACTGCCCTGTGGCACGCCCGCCAGTATTGGGCGGGGGGCGGACAGCGCTCCTTCTACCACCACCCTGAGACCTGTGGGTGAGAAAAGATCGAATTACACTGACAATGCGACGGGGCGCACTGGACTTTGTCATCTTGAACACAAGCCCATCGTGCCATACGCGGTCAAAAGCCTTCTCCTTGTCGAGGAATACTGCTACCGCGTACTCCTTTCTGTTCATTGTAGATGACAGCAGGTGCAGTACCCTCTACAGTTGAAGCGTCGTGCTGTGTACCGCGCGAAACCCGAATTGTTCCTCGCTTGGCGGTGTGTGTGGTGTGAGATGTCGCAGCAGGAGCGACTCGAACACCTTGGAGATGGTGGGCAGTAGAGTGATTGGCCGATAACTCTCCGGTTTCAGGGTATTCTTACCCGCCTTGGGCAGCATGATGACGCACCCTTCTTTCCACGAGGCCGGGAAGGATCCCGTGCACAGGATCCCCGTGAACAGGCGCGCCAGGGTCGCTACCATACGGTAGGGCAGGTGGCGCAGCGCTGTATTGGTGATTACAAATAGTATTCCGGACATCTCAGAAGACGAGGCGGATAAGCAGATGAATGTCCTTAAAACTGAGATTGAGAACCTTAGATCGCAATTAAAAAGCGCACATCAAGAAATAGAATTACTATCTGTGGAAATTACGTCCCTGAAGCAAACAAACGCCGATTAATTAAAGAAAAATGAGATGTATAAAAAACTAACCAGTAGTCCTCTAAAGAAGAAAATACAAACACCGAAGAGAAATACAATTAGTTTTACGAAGAAGAAGACCAGTACACCACAGACTTTAGAAATGTCCAAATTTAAGGTTTTACACGAAGCGAAGCTTGTAAGCATATCCAACCTCATAGAGTGTTTGGCTATTGAATTGTTAGAGCATAGGTTGATTTTCATATGTATATATAGGCCTCCAAAGACTAAAAGAGTTAAGTTTATTACTATTTTACTATTTATTTAGTATATAGTTTTATTACTAGAATTGCCAAACTTAAGTGGCAGTGGGCAGGGCACATTGCTCGCAGAACGGATGGCCGATGGGGCAGAAAGGTTCTGAAGTGGCGACCGCGAACCGGATGACGTTGCGTTGGAAGGCCTCCCACCAGGTGGACCGACGACCTGGTGAAGGTTGCAGGGATACGTTGGTTGCGAGACGCACGGGACCGGTCAAAGTGGCGACGCTTGGGGGAGGCCTATGTCCAGCAGTGGACGTCTTTCGAATGATATGATGAGATCAATATGTGGGATACACCAAACAGATTCATGTAAACCTCATTTCATAAACCTCAATCTCGGATCCAGGCCTGGACAATGGTGGCCTCCTCGAGAAGTTCCCTGTCGATGCGCTTACGCGCCCAGCGCGGACCGTCCGTTCGCGGGGCCGGCGTACCGCGGCCGCCGGTGGTCTGGGTGGAGACGTCGAAACGGATATATCTGTGATCCGATAACGTCTCCACCTCCACGTCGATACGACAGTCACGGACACGGCTCGCGACAGCAGGGCTAGCAAACGATACGTCCCCTATCGAACCGCCCCGCTGTCGCACGCACGTTTGGACCGAGCCCCGGTTTAGTACGATCAGGCCGGTGGTAACTGCCCACTCTTCCAGCACCTCACCCCTAGCATCGGTTACCGGAGATCCCCACGCCGAAGACTTGGCGTTGAGTTCCCCTAGCAACAGCACAGGATGAGGTTGGAGTCGGCCTACGACAGCGCCCAACTCGACAAGGAAACTCTCGAAGTCGGCGAGACTCTTGTTGGGCGAAAAATACGCACCAACTGTGCCAACGCCGTCCGCGGGATGGGCACCAAACCGTTGAGGTCTACAACCCAGTTATCCCTGGGTGGGACGAAATACGGCTCGGCGACCACTGCCACGCGAATCGACCACTCTGCCATGCTCTGGAGCAAGAGATACTGAGCTCTGGCAGAGTGGTTGATATTGCCCTGGAGGAAATGGTAGAGCGCCATTATGCGCAATCCATTCCCTCCGCTCCATTCCTAGGCCGGGAGTCGGCCGAAGAGCAGCCAGGCTGACGGGGGGGTTAAGAGTCCCCGGCAACCTTGGCCTTCCTTCTCCTCTTCTGCTGCGTGGGAGGGCCACATGCCTTTCCGCCCGCTCTGTGCCCAGCGGGCCTTCCTGCAGCTGTACAGAGGTTGTGGACGGAGTACCAAGGTCGGGGAACGCGACTTTGGCCCTCGCCTCTGTTAGGACCGCCTTGTAAGAGACGCCCCTTTCGATGGCTCCGGGCTGCAGCGTGATCACTACAGCCGCGGAGCGTGGTGCTCTGGCCTTAGGCGGTCCCGCGGCCTTATTCAGTGCGGGTGCCGCAGCGGTTGCCGGCGGTGGTGCCGGCCTCTTCTTTCGACGGCGGCCCCTCTTGACCACCGTCGTCCAGGCCTCCGTGATGCTGTCGAACCTAACCTAACCTAAACAGGCTTGGGAAGCACAACAGGGTAAGACTGATGTGGGTCCCTGGACACAAAGGAATCCATGGCAACGAAATGGCAGATGAACTGGCAAGAGAGGGCTCAGCAAATTATTTTGTGGGTCCAGAACCATGTGTAGGCATCTCGACGTGCCTCGTAAAAGCCGCATTCAGGGAGTTTGCAGATCACAGACAGCGAATTCATTGGCTATCTAGCACCGGTCTGCAACACTCTAAAAAAATCCTAGGCTCTACGTTCAAAGCCCGGGAATGCATTTGGAACATGAGCAGGGGGCAAATCCGCTACCTGCTTGGGGCCTTTACTGGGCACTTCGGAACTAACGACATGCTCATGAAGATGTGTACACCATCAGTTGCCCCCACGCTCGCCGACTACAACCGAAGGGACAGAACAGTCCGTACCAAACAGGAGCCCACCTGTGTCACAGATAGGTGACAACACGCCCACACATGAAGAAGTGGAACCACAGGAACCAAGCACAAGCAGGAAGGCATCGAAACCAGAAAGCTCTTCAGATGGAACACTGAAGCCTTCTGATAGAACACAAAGGATCTAAGATAAGACCTTTGTTCAAGGAGAAGTAATGGCTACCCGGGGTGACGCCCGTATCGAACATAGCAGACCGCCGTCAACTAGCAAGACGACCCGGTCACAGAGTAAAATCTCAAGAGTTCGTGAAGACTTACTGAAGATTAAGTTGGAACTTGCTAAGTTAGCACTTCAAAAAGCAGAAGAAGAAGCTTCTGAAGCGGAATATATAAGGAACGGCGTCGCAAGTTATCATGACTATGCCGAATTTCAGTGGAGCTCATACAGAATGGCTATCTTTTCGAGCCATTTACGAGGCAACTCATGCCTACTTCAGCGACATAGAAAACACGGCAAGACTCAGAAGGAGCTTGCGTGGTCGCGCACTGGAGACAGTGAGCTCAGAACTCATCGGGAACGCAAAACCGGATGAAATCATGAGAGAATTGGAGCTACAATATGGACGTCCTGACTCAATCGCTGAGGCCGAAACGGACTGACGACTTAGAGGGCTGCCACGCTGCAGCGAATCGCCCAAGGACATCTGTACCTTTGCAAGTCGGGTCAGAAGCGGAGTTGTTACTCTACGCGCCCTCAAGAAGGGGCACTATTTAATCAATGTTGAGAAGCTGCCCAATTCTCTACGTGTACAATGGTACAGAACTTACACAGAAAAGTACTAGTCGCTGCCAGACCTGTCACTCTACAGCGACTTCATCACAGAACAAGCTCACTTCTGCAGTGCATTCGCCCTGCCTGAGAACATCAAGGAAACAGACTCTCTGGTGGGAAAACGCGTCATACAACGGACGCACATAGCTACCGACAAGCCGGTAAACAACTGTCGAATTTGCGACAAAGAAGGTCACTACGCGTCTGACTGCTCAAAGTTCAGAGACGCAGCAAGTGACAAGAAATGGGAGCTAGCCAAGAAATATTGTATCGTTTTTGTAAATAGAAAATTGTATCAACAGACATACGTCTGCTTACCCCAGCGCGCTATCTCATACTAAATGATTTTGGTCGACAAAAATGCTTTTATAGTTTTTGCGCATATGAATTTCATTTGCATTTTTAAGGCACTAAAAATTATGTTTAGTGTTTATCAGTATGTAATAGGATAGTACGGGCTATGATTAGTAAATTAGAAGCATTATATACATACTCATTGTAGTCATTACGGAAAGAAACATGAATTCAAATTCCGTAAAAACGACCGGACGCCACGGCGTTCTAGTTCGCAATGAGGGGCCAGTTTTTTTTTTTTTTCTAATTGGCGTCTCGCAACTCGGTCAGAGTGAGTGGCTATTGCTTAACCGGGCTTTCCTGTGGAAAATAAGCTATATAGCCTCCAGCCAGGCACAACAATACTAAAACTAAGCGACCACGCTAAGGGCTGCCTCCTGTGGGGTCGAACCTCGGCTCAGGGCGTCGCTGGGGGGACAGCTAGGGCTGAATCTAGTAAAAGTGATTCTACCATCCGTTTGGAAAAAGCCTACGTGGAGAAGAACGGACAAGAAACTCCAATTAACTAATTAGAACTTAACTATAGCCAGCGTTTCGCGGGCTGGCTTGTACATATTGTTGGGGAAGTCGCGGTGGGCCTCGGCAGCGAGGGCGGAACGAAGGCGGTCTTTGTTTGCGAATTGTGCTGGTCTTTGGGTTGCCCTCTTGGAACAGGGTAGTGGCGTCATCGGGGGTGGAGAGAGTGAGCCTTGGTCGGCGAACTTTAGAAATTTGGGAGAGTTCGTAGCGGGAGGCCGCTTGAATTAGGAGGTTACTATGATTGACAGCAGAGTCGAAAAAGCGTATGGTAATGCGTTTCATAAACTGCTGTATTGTGGGGATTCTGAGATCGACATGGAGTTCCTGGTTCCGAGCGAACCAGGGGGCTCCAGTGATTTTTCGGAGGAATCGGTTTTGTATAACCTGAAGCTTGTGAATGTGACGGGGCTTAGCGTGTGCGAAGACAGCGCATGCATAGGTCATGATGGGACGGGTGACCGCAGTGAAAATGCGCAACTTGCACCTAAGTGACAAACCGCTTCTTGCGTTCACCATCCCATGAAGTCTGCCCATAACGAAGGCGGCTCGCGAGCGCGCCGCCTTTATGTGCTTGGCGAAAGTGAGGTGGTTGTCAAGGGTGACACCTAGGTATTTGGCTTGCCATTCCCAAGGGATCGGCTTGCCGTACATGGTTATGGGTTTGTGGAGGTGGGGGTTTTTATATCTATTATTGTATTTTCGGTCAGGCCTCGAGAAGAGGACAGCCTGGCTTTTGTCTGGATTGACTTCTATTCTCCAGAGGCGAAACCACTTGGACAGTGTGTTGGCGACTCTCTGGAGTTTTAGGGCTATGGCATGGGGTCTTAGGCCAGTGGTATAAAGGGCCGTGTCGTCAGCGAATAGTGCCAACTGGCTCTCTTTGGTTTTTGGGATATCGCTTGTGTACAGCGTGAAGGCAATGGGGGATAATACGCAGCCTTGGGGGACTCCGGCTCATATGGGGTGAGGGGAGGAGAGTTCTCTCTCGACACGATAGCGGAAAGTTCGGTCCGACATCCAGTCTCTTAAGATGAGCACGAGACGATCTGGCACTTTGATTTTGTATAGCTTATAAATTAAGTCATTGTGCCAGACTTTGTCGAACGCTTTCGCTATGTCGAAGAACAAAGCACCCGTCATCAGACCACGCTGGAAACCAGCACTAGTGTGTTCAACGATGCGGTGAACTTGTTGGGGGCAAGAGTGTTCGGAACGAAAGCCGAATTGCTCGTGCCCCCACAGGCTCTTTCGCTCGACAAAGTCTTTGAGCCGCTTATAAATAAGCCGCTCATAGACATTTCCGAGGAAGTTGAGTAGGCTGATGGGACGATAACTGGTAGGCTCCGATTTGGGTTTACCCGGTTTAGGGATGCCTATTACAGTGGCCTGTTTCCAGGCTTGGGGGAAGATATTTTTGCTTAATGCAGTGTTGAATATGGCCGTCATTAGCAGTATTATATGGTGAGGGAGGAGTTTCAACATCTTATTGGTGTTGCCATCTAAGCCCGGGGCTTTGTTAGAGTGAAGCCTTTTGATGACTTCCTCTACTTAGTCTGAGGTGACGGGAGGTAGCGGGTCATCAGGGTCTTCAACGGGTGGAAGGGAGGTCCTACGTTCGACTTCAGCGTCTACCATGTCTAGGTGAGCTTGGTCTACTGGTTGGGAGCTGGGTGTGCATTGAAATTCAAGGCTGTCAGCCAGGCATTCGGCTTTTTCAGAGTTTTCAAATGAAACACTCTAATCGGGGCGAATAATCGGGGGCATGGCTTGGTCTTCAGTGGAGCGTAATCTCCTCTGAAGCTGCCAGAAGGCATGGTGGGTGGGCTCTAGTTCGCTCAGAATCTTATTCCATGTCGCAGAACGGTGCTCAGCAGTACGTTCCTTTACAGCTTGCTGCAAGTTACGCATGTGAGTTCTGTTTGCGACACAGGGAAAGTTCCTGTAATGACGGATAACTGCGTTCTTCTTGGTTATCAGCCTCCGTACATCGTCCGGGAGTTTCCCTTGCTGGGAGTCCAGTACTGGAACCTACTTTGAACAGATCAGCAAATAGAAAATTGTATCAACAGACATACTATGTCTGTTGATACAATTTTCTATTTACAAAAACGATACAATATTGTTGGTGACGCCTCGTCGCGAACGTCTCTCCCGCCGTGCAGTATCGTGTCGACTAGATGCGGTGTCGGCGCGGCGCTGCATTAGCATAGTGAGCGACGCACGTCGGCAGCGCGCGTGCCACGACGCTCAGCGACACGTCGCTCAGCTCTCGCCGCGGGAACTCTGCTACGCTCATTACGGTAGCTTAAAGTTTTTATTTTCTATAGCTTATAGTATGCATATTACGTTTATCTATTAGTATTTTAAATAAAATACCTTAGATTATAATATGAATGTAATGTTTTAAGGAAATAAAAATATTTTGTTTACTTATTTTGGACCCCCCCAAAATGGCAGGGTCGCAGGTATCGGTATGTGCGTTCTTCTCACATGCCAATCGTATTATTTTCCTTACACATATTGTTTTGTTAGGAAACACCGACTAGGTGTTCTTGATAGTATACCTTGATGCTATGACTGAAAAACTGTACATAACAACAGTACATAGCCAGGTTTAATACAGTTTCACTCTGAGAAGGTAAAAACATAAATTTATCCTCAAGTAAGTGTTTAGAAAATTCGTTAAAAGCGATTTAGCGCTTCTATGTAACCTGGAATTCTGTCTGGGCCCTATAAATAGATAGCACCTATGTAATTCTACTACATAGATATCACTTGCTTGGGATAATGTGTCTGTATGTGCCATCATGGACGTTTCTATGCGTCTGTCAGGGGGCTCACTAACTTCAGACACACTTGGTGCCTGAAGGGCTATCGATATGCTTTCTGAAGCATTACCTTCGTGGGCCCTCGGGCAGGCGCCTGGACTCAGTCACAACTCAAAGCTAATATATAGCTACACATACAAACACAGAGGCGTTAAAGCCATGGAACAGCGCAACATTTTCCTATTTCGGCCGCTTCCCGGCACCTTAAGTACCAGAAGGGCTGGTGGTACACTCATCAGGGTACCACCATTCGATAGCCCAATTTTCCAGCTTCCTAACCAGATTTTTGGAAGGAGCCTAGCTCTGGTGGTTGGGGAACTAACCGACTTGACATGGCGCGAGGTTCTGTGGTTTTTGCGTATCGTCAACCATATTAGAGTGAATACTACTTCGAGGGTTGGAGCTGTATCCACCAGACTTCCACCATGGGATAGCCCACCACAAGGGCTATCCGATGGTGGTTGGTGGGTGTGGATCCACCCACCAGTTTGAGTACAAACTCGTTTTATGTGCTAAAACTAGGCACATAATCTAGTCTTTCACACTTTCACGTGGCTGTGCGCCTGAAAGTTATAGATGTAGCTATCACACTACTACATTTCGATAGACCAGTAGGAGGGCTTCAAGTCCTTCGCTGGTACCCTAGTACTAAGATGTAAAGTTGTAGTAGAAAGTAGCTTGTAAACCCACAAATTGACAGAATTTCCCTTTCTTCAGCGTTCTTCACGCAAGAACTCCCTGAAGGTAGTAGCTAGGGACCTGGACCTAGCTGGTCCGGAGGAAAGGTCGTCTCGAGAACTATCCAAAACTACAAGTTTCATCGGAATCAGTTCAGTGGAAGGGGAGTTTCTGTAGGTTTATAGTTAAGATAGATAGTGAATTTTTTGTAATTAAAATTTCTGCGCGCACCCTAATTCGAGATCCTCGTTACGGTCAAGTTAACTAGAAGGATAGTGCGCAGGTGCACCGTCCAATTTGTAGCCATTATTTCATCTTAGTAGAATCCACGCAACTTTGTGTAACGAAGACCATGAAGAAACGTCGCTTCTGGTCATGAAAACTTAAGTCTTTTATTTCTCTGGACATCACGCCTTCCCCTCAACACACTTGGCAGCCTTCAAGCCACTCCAAGGTCTGATATTGCCCAATGACAACTGAATCGTAGGTGCAGGGACGTCAACGCGTTCGAGCAGGAGCCTTACAACCTCCAGAATACCTATCTACCTCGAGCGATCACGTCCGTCCCGTACACAATGCGATCCTTTTGAAAAATATTGACGAGCAAAGTTTGACGTCAGACGATGTTTCTGGCGCCGCGCAAAACTTCGAACACCCATTCTTATCTAGAAACGATTCAATAAAAATCAGTTTTCGAAGTTTTAGAGGTAAGCCGATTTGTCCGGTGTTATCAAGGAAACTGCTCTTAGTCCACAAGTATGAATGCTTTCCAAATGAGTGCGTTGACCGGTTTAGTTCGGCCAGTAGAGATGATAAATGGGATTTTTCGACGTTCGATGTTGCAAGATTGATTTCTGTAAGGGGAAAAATGTTTTTGCAGAGGGAAAGATTCGTTTTTAATTAGTGGCGTTAGGTCAGACCATACTGGTCAACTAGTATCTTTTGAGTCAGATAAAAAAAATAACCTAGCTAAATCAATTCGATTAAGACACTTACTAAAAATAAATTAAATTCTTTTAATAATAATGTTTTAGCAAACTTTGTAACGCCAGTTTTGATTCGAACGACCCCAATATAAATTACGGCACGTTGTTTTCAACAGTTTGTCAAGAATTTAATAAAACGTGTCCTGTAAAAACAGTTAAAGTCAACAATTCCAAATCGAAATTTAGTGAATGGGCCACTGTGGGCATAAGAAAAAGCCGAGATATCTTATATAATTTATATTACGAAAAATCTTTGACTTCCGATCAAGTTTTTCACACTTATGTTAGAAACTATTCCAAAATATTCAAAAGAGTCTGCGCTCAAGCAAAATCTCAAATAATAATTAACAAAATTGGTGTTTCTAATAATAAAATAAAATCTGTGTGGCAATTAATTAATAGAGAAACTGGAAAGATATAACAACGCGATCAGAATAAGTTGTCTTTGAAAATAACTAATCAAACCATTTCTGATAGGCAAGAAGTCGCTGAGACATTAGAAAATTTCTTTACCAAGATTCCGTTAGAGGTTACGAAGTCTCTTCCTTCCTCATCTAAATTAGCTGAAGCTCTTCTTAAAGAAAACTTTACTAAAGATATACCAATCTTTAAATTTAAACCAATATGTATTGATACAATTAAAAACGCGTTCAAAAGTCTCAATATAAAAAATACTGAAGACTTGTGAGGTATATCCGTTAGGGTTCTTGTAGATAGTATTGACTCAATTGATCCTGTCCTAACAGGAATATTTAATCAATGTTTGGACAGCGGCACTTTTCCTGAGTTAATGAAACACAGTAAAGTAGTACCAAATTTCAAAGCAGGCTGTAAGAGTGATCCTACTAATTATAGACCTATATCCGTGCTTCTAGCATTGAGTAAAATCTATGAAAAAATCATGCTGGAACAGATGTTGTCTCATTTCAATTCAAATGGGATCCTGCATAGTCAACAGTTTGGTTTTACGAAAGGTAGGTCGACAACGGACGCGGGAGTAAAACTCATCAGCCACATCTTGGAAGCTTGGGAGAGGTCCTAGGATGCCATTGATATTTTCTGTGATCTCTCAAATGCTTTCGACTGCGTCGATCACAACACACTGATCTGTAAATTACACCACTACGGAAATTGGAAAATAGAAAAATGGCGGATTTTGGGCGCCATATTGTGGGCGGCCAATTGTTTTTCTTACAAACCGGTGTGGATTATCAAAATAAAGGGTTTTAAAGAGGTGATTTCAAAAATTATAATACTTATACGTTTAAATGTACCTAAATCGAAAAATAATATGTTATCTAAAAAGTTAATAATAAGAAAAACGTGTTTACGTATTTTTATTTTATCCGTAGTTAACTCTACCAATGGTTAAATATGCTAACCAATGGATTAAAATTTCGGTATAATGCGTTTTTTCTTCAATTGTTAGACATGTAAATATTGTAAAACCAAACCATTTTTAAAAGAGTAACCATGGAGTTTCTTGCCGGTTCTTCTCCATAGGAAACGACCAACCCGAACCGTGCTCATTTTGTCGACGTTTTATAAGTGCCCATGTAGGCCTATGTGAAATAAAAAAATTGATTTTGATTTTGATTTTGCTCACAAATTGTCAAATAAGGTGAAGAGTTAATTATTTCACAATTTGTAAAACTAACAATTGATAAATAAAAATCATCATCATCATCAGCCTATTCATGTTCCCACTGCTGGGACACAGGCCTCCTCTCTGTGAGAGAGGATAAATAAAAGTGTTTTAACGAAATTTGATTTTGAGCATATTTAACCGTTAGATGAGTTAACTACGGATAAAAAAAACTGGGCCTCAAACTGCCTAAACATTACTGTGTCGTGTCGTGTCGTGGCGCAGAATTCACCAATCATACGAAACTGTTCAAGCCTACGTCATTTCACAACGAGTCTTGTAGCCAATCAAATGCGTCATAAGGCGCCACGCTAAGACTCGCACGTATAATAATAATAAATCACATATAAATGAGCAAAGATTATCTGACCAAGTGAGAGCGATAATAATTAACGGGTTTATAGACGCAAACAGATTAGAAGAAATAAAAAACCAGGTAGCTGTAGAATTGAGGAGTATCAACACCAACACACACAATTTTCAAGACCTAAATAACGATATCTTTACCACTCAATCGCAGAATGACTCCGATCCAACTAACCCAAATACTTATAACATCATAGATACTGACATCGTGCCTCAGACATTCGTAAATACAAATGACAACAATTTATTGAACCACATAGAGATTGGTCAATTTGAACCAACGGCAACTAACGTAGATCCTATTAATCCTGAAATTGAAGCCATATTTCAACAGGCTCAACTAAATTTTACTGACACACATCCTACTAATAGACCATACATACCCAAGCAGAAGACATCTAGAAAGTTTTCTGCTATAGTAAAATATATAAATACTGTTATTCTTCCTAAGCACGTAAATGTCGACACTGAATTCATAAAACTGCAAACAATAATTTACTGTTCAGCGTGGACGGCAGCTACATGCAATGGATAAAAATATTAGACTTTACACAAAATGAACGCCGCACATATAATCAGAGAAAACCAAAGTGGCAAATCAGATTAGAAAATAAAATCGGAAATCTAAGAGCAAACATAGGGCGGCTAACACAATTCATTAATGGTAGGAGAAGTTTAAAATTAATAGCAGCAGTCGAACAAATAAAAATAAAATATCAACTTCACGCACAACACGAAAATTCAAATACACAATTAGAACACTTTTTGGACACTTTAAAACAAAAATTAAACGCAGCATCTAGTAGACTTAAAAGATATATCACATGCACAAATCGCAAACAGCAAAACATAAAATTTAGTAACAACGAAAGAATATTTTACGGAAATCTTACGACTAATAACACCACTAGCATACCATTAGAGACACCTCCGCCTGAAGTATTACGCGAATTTTGGGCAAACATATGGGAAAACCCAGTAAGCCATAAAAATCATGCAAACTGGATCAATGACGCAACACCAGAAATCCCTGAAATGGAGTTTGAACTCATACCAATAAGCACTTTTATAGAAGTTTTAACACGCACACACAACTGGAAATCTCCAGGCACAGACAATATTCACAACTATTGGTATAAGAAATTCACTAGTATCCACCCATTCATATATAATCACCTAAATGAATTTATTAAATCGCCACAGTCACTCCCAACATACATAACACAAGGAGTGACGTATATGATATCTAAAGACACGAATAATACCACAGATCCAGCTAAATACAGACCAATTACTTGCTTGCAAACCCTTTATAAAATCCTAACAGCCTGTATAAGTGAACTAGTCTACGATCATTTAAATAAGCATAAAATTCTAGCTGAACAACAAAAGGGATGTCGTAAAAACAGCCAAGGATGTAAGGAACAACTAACTATAGATGCAGTTGCTATGAACAGCGCAGTCAAAAGCAAACAAGATATTCATACCATGTTCATCGATTACCAAAAGGCATTTGATTCAGTCCCGCATAGCTGGTTGTTACATGTCCTCAACATCTATAATATTCACCCCACAATTAGATTATTCTTAGATTCTACCATGCAAAGTTGGCAAACTGTACTTAAAATAAATCAAGCATCCACGACTGTAGCCACTGAACCGATTCAAATTAAACGTGGTATTTTTCAAGGCGATGCTCTCAGTCCTTTATGGTTTTGCATGGCACTTAATCCACTATCACACCTACTAGATAAAACTAACAAAGGGTTCCCAATAATAAAAGATAATACACAATTTACCTTGACACACCTGATGTATATGGATGACATAAAACTGTACGCAGCAGATAAACAATCACTTTTCCATTTAGCAGATACCACACAAGAATTTTCTAATGACATCAACATGCAATTCGGGGTAGATAAATGCAAAATTCTGTCAATAGTAAAAGGACAAATTCAAAATAACACCTACACGCTCGGAACAGGCGAAACTATAGAGCCAATGGATGAACACACTTCTTACAAATACCTAAGTTTCAAACAATCCAGACAGATTGAACAAAAGATGACAAAACAAGAATTGCTTATAAATAGCAATAAGAGAATAATACTTTATTTTCAAAAACAGGTATTTGTACATTATAAATGGGTACTTAATCTATAATATGAACATGTAGTAGTTTGTAACAAATCTGTGGGTGTGGTTCTGTTCTCCTAGGTAAGTTGCAATGCAACCTGTGCTTAGGAGAAACAGTGCCTGCCCCATAATTGAATATCGATCAATGAATAACATGTTACAAAGTAAAGTTAAGGAGGTTAAACAATTTCAAGATTTTTTGCAATTGTGATTAATTATGACTAAAATAAGACTAATCTAAATTTGTGTTTGTGAGTTTAACAGTATGTGTGTGTTATGTATTTGTGTCTGTATATTAGTGTAGTGGTTGTTAATCTATGTGTTATTTAATGCATGTATTGTGTAAAGTTGCGCCGTAGATAAATTTGTGAGTTGATTAGCAACAATAGTAATAATTAAGCTACTATATAGGGCTTAACTTTTTAAAAGAATTTGAGAGAAATTCTTCTGTCTCAGCATAGAATTTCCCTAGGAGGCATGAACGAATAACTGATTTAAATTTAGAAGAAGGCAGTCCATAAACCGGTGAAGATGTGTTAATTTTGTTGTAGAGGGAAGGACCTAGGTAATAAAAGAATCTCTTTGTGTAGGTGAAGTTAATCGGAGGAATAGTGCAAATGTTGTCTTTGCGTCGCTTTGGGATGGGGATAAAAGGTGTTTGTTGATGTTGCTTGAGCAAAGTTCTCATTATAAATAATTGCCTTACATTAAGCTCATTATAATCTTGATATAATTGAGTTGTTGGGAAAAGTTTAGGCCGAAAAGTTGCTATTTTCAAGATTGCTCTGTAAGCCACTTCCAATGGCTTCAGGGTAGTTTTAGCAATTCCACCCCAACAAGAAATGCAATAGGTGATAATAGAATTACACAAAGCATAATAAACTGTTCGTATGACTTTACTATTCGCGATGTAGCGTAGGTTTTTATAAATGTAAATAACGTATGTTTCCGCCTTAAGTGAACTTTTAGATATTACATGTCAATCCGATGGATTTTTGACTATTCGCTGTTTTTTATCGGTGATAGAATGTAATTTTGTCTAGAGGCGCTTGACATTTATAGACGCGGAGGTTAGCGGAGGCACAGGTTTAAAAAAAAACAATCATCTATCTGTACGTAATCTATTTTTACTAAGGGAAAAGAATATTTCTTAAAATCAATTTCGTAGTTTTTTTATTTCAACTTCATGCTTATAAACGTACAGAGGCGGACTTAATGCCTTTGGCATGTTCTACCTGTCGAACTTTGGGTTATGCAGACACAAATTTTAGTATTGTCACAATCAAGGCGATTTCTGAGTGATTCATAAAATAAAATGGTTCCATTAAACAGTTACTCATTTATTTTTTATTACTGAATATGGCGCGGCAGAGCAATAACTTAAAACTTCTATTGCTTTAACATTAAAGGGTCACTTGGTTGTTCCGATATGGTTTATAAGACCTCAGTTACAACTTGCGGGGGCAGACCCGGCGGTTTGATTTATTGCGGAAATTCCGCTTTTGCAGAGACGGAGACAACTTTCTGCTACAGCCCTATTCCAGACTTTCAGTTTTGGATTACACTTCATAGTAAATTTAATAATAGTTACAGTGCCTCGGGGAACAATATCTGGTTTGCTTTGTTGCGTCAGACAGTTCGGAATGGATTCCTTCTGTGTATCTTATTGCGTTTTAATGTATTGGTTTCTGTTTCGTAATGTTAAAGTGGGTGAAACTTTTATACTGTTTTTGAAGATATCCATAAATATGGGTAATATTTATATTTTATAACATGACATCACGACTGTATTCCTCGAAGAAGAGTTAAGTCAGAGGTGTTCACCTTTTCCACATTTCACGAATTATGTTTTGAAATCCCAAGAAATTGTGCCACCGGGGCGAAACTCCGTTGCCGCGACAAATCGGGGCTCGGTAGACAGACTTCCGGCAGGATCTCATGGGGACACAAAGAGAACGACTGTCGCAAACCAGTGCTGGGCACGCCAAACTGCGGCGATAAGGCCCCTCTTTGTGTAGGAACTTGAAAGGCGCCATGGCGTCCTTACCTTCTGCCTGACGCAGGTCCGCACCGGACTCATCTATTTCGAGAGGCTCCTGTTCAGGATAAGGCGGGCTGAAACACCGCGTCCGCGGATGCGGTGGAGAATACAGTTGAGGTCTTCCCGGCCAACGAAGGTGCGTGCTTGCGAACATCGAGTAATCCATTACTCGCCGTCCGATACGGACCAGACCCGTGTCGACGGCGCCTAGTATTCCACGCACGCCACAAAGACATGTCAACAGACACTGACGGGGTCCTTTAGGGCCGATAACTATCTGGATCGTGGATAAATTTGAAAGAGAGTTACCGCGGCCCTGGCACAAGCAACTGAAGGAACACGGGTGGGTTTTAGTAAACATCTGTCACGCCCTCCCGCTTCATCCAGAGCAGGAGAAGTCATTGGATGACGTTTCAACACAATAAGGGCTACTAATGAGATATTCCAGATTTCAATATAAACCTGGGAAATTAACCCAGGACATTTTCAACAGGAGCAGTAGTCTTGTAGGAGTTATTTACCTAATGAGATATTACCTACATACACAAGTTACGATATACGTATATACCTTATGTTATCATTCTAATATTATAAAGGCGAAAATTTGTGAGTGTATGTTTATTACTTCCTCACGCTCAAACGGCTGGATGATGAACGACGGATCTGGATGAATTTTGGCACAGAGATAGTCAGGCATAGCAAATAGTATTCTTTTTATCCCGGGAATATGTTCCTTCGGGATAACTTTCAACTTTTACACGGGCGAAGCCGCTGGCACAAGCTAGTTCTACAATATAACTGTTATGAAGTAGTAAAGCCGATTCTGGCTTTCTAGAAAATGTTGTTTCAGAGTTTCACCTTCTGACAACTGTGACAGACTAAACCGCTTGAGAATGGCAGCAAGAAAACCTCAAAGACTTCTTCTCAAATCGAGAATGTAGTTCCATGTAATGTCAGTTGTGCCGCTAACGTTTCATAGCAACATGATTTACAAAATTCAGTGGAACTTATTCGGAAGACGGTGAAATATTTTTTGTGGGACAGCAAGCAATTTACGTAAAGGCACAATTATTTTTGTTAAAACATTCAAATTATTTTGTCCTAATTTAACGTATGTATAACTCTTGTATATGTTATGCCAACTGTTAATATAACTCGGTAATATATATTCAAATAAATTGATTAAGTTAAAATAATTACGTGGAGTCCATCGAAAATCTCATAATTAAAAAAAAGCGTTGCAATTCCAGCAATATCATCTCGGCGACAATTAGCCTTACTTGTGAGAAATCGGAGTTAGTTGTTCATCATCATCATCATTTCAGCCGAAAGACGTCCACTGCTGGACATAGGCCTCCCCCAGGCGTCGCCACATTGACCGATCCCGTGCGTCTTGCATCCAGCGCCTTCCCGCAACCTTAACCAGGTCATCAGTCCACCTAGTGGGAGGCCTTCCAGCGTATCGTCTTCCGGTTCGCGGTCGCCATTCCAATACTTTTCGGCCCCATCGGCCATCCGTTCTGCGAGCAATGTGCCCTGCCCATTGCCACTTAAGTTTGGCAAGTCTTCGGGCTATGTCGGTAACTTTGGTTCTCCTGCGGATATCATCATTTCTGACGTGATCACGCAAGGAAATTCCAAGCATAGCCCTCTCCATTGCCCTTTGGGTGACTTTGAGCTTTCTGATAAGGCCCATTGTGAGCGACCACGTCTCGGTTCCATAGGTGATCACTGGCAACACACACTGGTCATAGACTTTTGTCTTGAGACACTGCGGTAAATTGGACGAGAAGATACCACGCAACTTCCCGAACGCCGCCCAGCCGAGTCGGATTCGACGGTTGATCTCTTTCTCGAAATTGGACCTACCCAACTGGACCGTTTGTCCCAGGTAGACATAATGGTCTACAACTTCGAGTGTAGAGTCTCCGACCTTGATAGGAGTGGGTGTTACATGGGCATTCACCATGATCTTGGTTTTGTCCATGTTCATTTCAAGACCCACTCTTTCGGCAGCTCTACTGAGGTCATCGAGCATTTTACTGGGGCTCTCCATGGTCTAGTTGAGTGGAGTTAGTTGTTACCATGAGGTTAAATTGACAGTATGTCATAATATATTGTCAATTTAACTTCGCGTTAGCAACTAAGTCCTAGTTAAGTTTATCACGCAAGTGGGCCATAATGTCACAAACTTTTTGAAACGTAAGGATAATAAAGATGTTTTTGACAGACTGATGGCTGATTTCTGAATTGAGTATTTGGAGTTAAGAACGTGTCAAATCATATTTAAATGCCAAATTTTGACAGGTTGTATGCTTATGTAAAGATTGTTAAATACTCAAAGTCAAATACTTAAATAAGAAATCTGGGTTGAGACCGAGATGCGATTACGAACGTACTTTTAAAATATCGGAATCAAGTACTTTTAAATTTATATCAACTTCTCTTTTCTGAATAGTCTTCACGTTTTCAAATAAACCATTCAAAATACCCCCAAACCGTCACCCATCCTTTGCACAATACGATTTGAGTGGAAAATTCGGAAAAAGAGGTTCTATTGCAGAGCCCTTCGCGTCGGAATGCACATAATTTAGCTCCACCCAATATCACGCAACGTGAACTATTGCGACGTGCTACTCTATCCAATGGCAGATAGCTAAGGGTGGGGGTGCTATGGGAGATGGCGATTTTTGTTTAACTTAACTATTAGACAAAGAAAATTTAAACATTTTAAAAACCCCCGACTCAGTAGACACTCTTCGATCGACAATCTATGGAACAAAAAATTATGACACGATATCTTACGAAAACAACCCGGTTCATACAGAAAAACGCCCATAACTTTAGAACGGCTGAACTGATTTTCATCAAACATAGCTAAGAACGCTTTCGACTAAGATACAGTTCAAACAAAAAAAAAAACGAACTAAAAATCGGTTCATCCGTTTAGGAGCTATGATGCCACAAGCAGATACACCAACACACAGATTAACACGTCAAACTTATAACATCTTTCTCCATCAGGGGTTAAAAATAAAGTTTAGGACTGGTGATCTGAGTTGCTCATTGCTAGAACTACTTGGACTACCTAAAGTTAGTTACTAGGTGGTAACGTGTAGGTTAGGTAGGACTACAACGCTTGGCCTGTGGCCTAGAATTCTTTTGTCAAGAATTTTAATAGTGATAGTGCTGATAATTGTAATTAGTTTTTATCGAATAGTAGCAAAAGTTGAAAACTGAGATTCGGCTTTGAAATACAGTTGCCATAAATTGGTTTAGTTACCTTTGTAAGTCGGTTGGAGTATATTAATGAGCTAGCGGCGGCACCGCACTCACCCTTTGACTAATATTTTTGAACGGCTTCTAGAAAAGAAAAGGCTAGTCCGTTGGAATAAAAAAACAAAACACTAAAATGTGAAAAATATTTTATTCCGTTTTTGATCATGACTTTTATCATTTTTTTTTCTTCAAAAGTACGTTGCCCCACACTAAGAATTTATTCCTGTACCGTGGGTGCGTTTATAAACATATAAACTCACATACACAACACCCAGAGCCGGAACAACTATCTGTAGGTCATACAAAAATTTGTTCTGTGCGGGAATCGAAACCGCGACACGCAGCGCAGCAGTCAATCGCTCAACCGCTGCGCCAACCATGTGCCCGAAAACCGAAAACTTCCGAAAAGAAAATTATTTTTCACTTTGAAGTGTTTTTTTTATAAAGTATTTTTGTATATTACCAAGACTATAAAGTATTTTTGTTAATAGTTATTTATTTTTTGAGTTATCCTTAATCTATTATATCCGTAATTATATTACCAAGACTACCCATTATTAAGGATAACTCAAAAACTACTTATCAGATCTTGATCAAATTTAAATGGGACCACATGAGAAGCACCAGCTTTCAAATTAAAAAAAAAACATCAAAATCGGGTCAAAAGCTATATAGAAGCAAATTATTGCTAATTAAGGCTTTACATATTCAAACACTTAAACTAAAAAAGTCATCCCTAAAATTAAAACAAACCCAGTGCATCCCCCTCTTAACACCAGAACAAGACTGTTATTTTCAGTGCGATGCCCTAAGGGAGTTTGACCCTTGAATTACCCAACATTTACTTAGATATAAGCACCTCCACACTACTCGATGGCACCATGAAGACGAAATAAAACGTAAGTGGTAGTAACTTATGAAATAATTTGACAGTCGCTTGTAAGTTTCAAAGTTTATCCTCTTTTGGAGTTGTGGACATTGTGTAATGATTCATAAACAATCGCATCATTTATACATTACATTATTTTACTATTGGACAATTACTCATCTTAATTAATCAATTATTTTCTCATTAAAATAAACATTAACAGAAGAATAACTTTTTAGTTTTAGATACTTTTTAAATTGGTTTTTAAATAAATTGAAATTATCAGATTACTTAAGTCTAGGTTAGCCTAGTAGTGGTTTATAGCCATACTGCTAAAAACACCCTAAATTATGTGCCGAAAATATCAGATATAGCGAAATATACCGAGTTAAGGTGCCTGTAAACGGGCTAGTTTTTCGACAATTTCTTGCTGCAATTGTATAGCCGTCAAGTTGCCAACTATATCGCTCAATACAGTGCAACAATTGCTGCAATCTTGCAGTGTAGCCCGGCGATATTGCCAAGATATTTCATAGTTGCCACATGTATTCAATGTCTAGCCGGCTAGATTGCAAATGATTTACCCCGCTTTAACTTTACTGCAATATAGCCGTATATCATCTTTGCTCTGATGTATAGGTGCATCTCTTTTCCCACACCAGGTTCCCCCCGCCTCGCCCTGTCGCTGCCTGATTAGTGAAGTTTTTTTGTTCCCGTTGTTGATTTTATTCTGTTCGTCATGGCCGAGTGCTCAAACGAAATGATTTTCTACTTTATCAACGAAATCCATGGACATCCTGAAATATGAGATGTAGAAGCAAAAGCTAGTGCGTATTAAGATCGTAATCTTAAGAAGGATGATTGGCCCGTAATTGCCGCGAAGTTTCATAATATTCACATGTATTCAATGTCTATCCGGCTAGATTGCAAATGATTTAACCCGGTTTGACTTTAATGCAATCTCACCGTAGGTATATCGTCTTTGCTCTGATGTATCGGTTGCGGATAAATTTGAAATAGAATTACTGCGGCCCTGGGACAAGTAACTGAAAGAACACGGGTGGGTTTTAGTCAGTAAAAGTTTGACACGCCCTCCCACTTCACCCAGAGCGGGAGAAGTCATTGGATGATTGACAAGACCATTTAAAAAAAAATAACTCTTTTGCCTCGCTTGCCTCCCCCCGCCAATTCTGATTATTAAATTTTAAGTTAGTTTGTTTATTTGTCTTCTGTGACTAGGTAGATTAATTTATTAATCTATAGTATATTACTATGGTACATTACTGCAGCGGCCAGCAAAAGAGGCATTGATGGACGAACGTGTAAATGTGGCCCGAGGCGAAGTCGAGGAACACATACGTAAGTCCATCAATACCTAATTGTGACCAAGGCTTGTATAGTACTTTTCTCAAATAATGCGCGGCAATTAAACTAAGTATTACCTGGAGCTCATTTTGTCAAATACAATTACTTTTCACAATCGAATGACGAACAATCTAGCAGCAATTATTGCTCCGCGTGTACGAGCAAAATTCCTCAGCAACCTAGTTGCACTATATTGCTGGGCAACATCTGGCAATATATTGCACAATGAAATTGCAGCAAGGGTATATATTGCAAATATACTGAGCTATATTGCTCAACAAAATTGCCAGCAAGATGTATTTTTATAGCCCGTTTACAGGCCTCTTTAGAGCGTTTCTAGTATCACGCAGATTTGCTAACGCACGCGGGATTGGCCCGCATTTGGCCCCGCATAAAGCCGCGTAAAGCCGCCGCGTAATTATTTTGAAAGTTGTATTATGGTAAGATGAATTATTTATTTTGTTTTTATCAAAATCAGAGGCTTATTCTAACTTTCAGAGCCAGAGGTAACAGACATCCTCAATTCACATTTATCTATTTCTCCCGACCTCTTACACCCATTATTTACATTAGCAGCTTCGTTTAAAAGATATTTATTAGTGGGTCAACCATTTTCCTCCATTTTCTTATTTCCTCATAGCCTAAGATCCCACTGCTCAAATCTGCAGTTATTATTGTTTATGATAAAACTGTTTTTTAATGATACTAAAATAGATTGATGCAGGGTATAAGGTGCCTGATGTTGCATGCGTACCAGCGCAAGCGTTCTAGTGCAGGGCAATGTTTAAAAAAAGAAATGATTGCCGCTTGATATTGCCAGGCAGCCTACTGTTATCTATTATTATATAAATATCTTTAATAAAAATTAAGTTTAATCAAAAACGGAATGATTTTTGCGAAGGCATCTCGTACTAACAGAGACGCATTTCCCCTATGTTAATGTTTAGCAGTATAATAAATATAATTCATATTTATGTTGTAGTTTTATTTGTAGTAACTCAATTATTTCACTATGTGGAGTGCCTTTGATCTGCCATTGTGTATTGAAGCTGGCCAGATGTGCTGATTTTATGATTCTACCGTAAAAATATATGGCGTTACGGAGCCGGAAATCAATGTTACAACGTAAGATGATAAAAGCACGAAAATCGAGTAGAATTTATCTGCAGAAACTTGTATACATATTAAAGTTACCCTGTATCAATTATGGAGCCGCTTACCCCGATTTCTGAATTTGAAGGAGATAATCGATTTTATTTGAAGCGTAGCACCAGGGCATATCTATTAATGCAAAGTTTGTTAATTTGTTCCTTATGATCTATAGATTACATTGGCATACATTATTACCACCTTGTCTAATAGCAAACTAAAACTCCACGCGTTCGAATGAATGAATACCAGAGCGCCCCATTTCAAGTAGCTTTTCCGCAAATGTCGTTTAAATTGACTTAACAATTAACACAAAAGCTTTTTGAAGTGTATTTTGAACATGAAGATGCCATAGTCTTGCACTAAATCCTTGAAAAAAAAACAGAAAATCAGAAATATCTTATAATTCACGCAATTCAAACTGTGGTCATTACTTTGATACTTTGACATTTGTGTCAAATAGGGTTGGGCCCACAGATTACCTCCCGTCGGGTCTTATAGTCGTCTTATTTTACTTTTAGTATTTTTACGGTACGGACTTTGGTCTTCTCGATCTATTCGTATGGCGCTGAGACTTGGACACTGAAAGCTGCAGACCGCAAACGCATCGACGCGACGCCTTCGAGATGTGGTGCTGGAGAAAAATGCTCCGTATCCCCTGGACAGCATTTCGGACTAACGTCTCCATATTACGAGAACTCAAAATCTCCTCGCGGCTGTCATCCGAGTGTCTACGCAGAGTTCTAGAATATTTCGCCCACATTGCAAGGAAAGACGGTTCCAACCTCAAGAGGCTCATCGTGACCGGAAAAGTGGATGGGAAAAGGCCTCGTGGACGCAGGCCAAAACGTTGGTCTGACCATATCCACACCGCTCTTGACTCTACAGTTTACAACGCCCTCCACACCGCCAGAGACAGAAACAGATGGAGAAAGATCGTTAGAGAGAAGGTGATGCAGAAGGGTGGACACTACCCTCAAAACTGAGGAATACGACGCAAGGAGGAGTATTTTACTTGATTAGTACTCGAGTAAACATAAGAGAAAATAATATAAGCAAACATAATAAGTAAATATAAAAGATTAGATCGGCATTGAAACGTGCGTCGAAGAATGTGCTCTTTACAAACTCGAATAAATCCAATCTTAGCTGAATGTCCAGAATGCTCACTCTTTTAGGGTTTATACAGTTACTAGTTTCTGCCAGCGGCTTCGCCCGCGTGATAAATGTTTTATCATCCCAAGGGAACTTTACACCGGGGTAAAAAGTAGCTAATAAAGTAGCCTATGTGCTATTCCAGACTATAATCAACACATTTGCTCTGGCGATTTTTCTGTCGAATTTGTTCTAGCGTGATTGAGTAACAATCACACACACATCCATCGAAACTTTCACATTTATAATATTAAAATGAAGTATGATGCAGTTATGTTTAGCAGACCTAGAACTCAGTCTCCCATTACCAAGCTGCTCACCTCGAGGAGTTCAAAGGCAGATAAGAAATTAGGAACTTAAGAAAGCACCTGGATTTTGCTTGGTGACAGCAGATATATTACGGCAGCTTCCAAATAAGGTCATTGTCTTTATTTCTCAGCTCTTTAATAGTATCTTAAGAACAGCTTCTATCAAAGCTTGTTTCACGGCGATTTAAGTTAATTCTATAAGACAACAACATAATACCACCGCATCAGTTTGGATTCAGAGCCGGCCACTCAACTGTGGAACAAGTACACAGAGTGGTTAATTCTATTGGAGTAGCTTTGAAAAACAACAACATTGCTTTGCTGTCTTTCTGGACGTACAGCAGGCTTTCGATAAGATTTGACATCATGGACTATTATTTAAGATCAAGAGTCAGCTTCCTCACAATGTATACTCCTTTCTGAAATCTTACTTTGCTTTGTTTCGAGTAAAAGTAAACGACAACTACTCCAGATGCTGCAAAATAACAGCAGGTGTACCTCAGGGCGCGTTCCTGGGACCAAATTTATATCTGATTCACACTGCAGATATACCCACGTTTAAACATGCTGTGTCCGCAACCGATGCAGATGACACTGCCACCTAACACTGTCATGTGACTTCTGCTATACTACAGGAACACACCTTGACAAAGTCGGTGCATGGATGGGGAAGTGGCGTATTAGGGCGAGTGTCAATAAATCAACGCATGTGACATTCATTCTACGAAAAGAAAACTGCCCCCCTGTCAAACTTGGCAACGAAGTATTGCCTCACTGACACATTAGAAAGAAACCACCAAATAAATAACTTGGCTTTTAATAACTACAGAAATCAAGTCGTAAATAGCTATTGAATGACAGACAATTATAACATTTCAAGTGACGAGTGATGTTTTTAATATCATAGATATATATCGGTAGCATGAAGGAGATTATATGTCATTCTCCCCCTCTATGGTTTCTGCATCAAGAAGATAGTCATTGAGATGTAAGGGTAATCTCTTTGGCCTTGTAGATCTTCTGACTTGTGGGGCCTCAGCATTTTGCAGTGGGGTTCTAAAAACTTCTTCTTCATGTATTCCCCCATCATCAGCCCTGTCTTCCAGTACGGGCCTTTCAAAGTCTTCTTTGTCGACTATCGGGTTTTCATCATCCGCTATTGCTGAAAGTGGGGCTAAGTGTCTGTTCGATACGGTTGTCTCTTGACCATTACGCCGTCGCACGTAAGAGTAGCTGGGGTTTGTTTGAAGCAACTCAACTTCATCAACGTAATGTTCAGTTTTCGAACGAACAAACTTTTTTAAAGTATCGGACCAGAAACAAGCCACGACGGTAGCGTTTCTCCGACTGGCGTTCTCCTAGGAAAGTTGAATAATTTCTCGTGGGGAGTGGCATTTATTGAAGTGCATAGTAGGGAACGCACACAGTGAAGGTAGGGCTTTAAAACTTGCTCCCAATGTTCTATTGGCAAATTCATGGACTTGAGACTCAGCTGTATCGTCCGCTCTGGCGGACGAGAATGAGGTAGTGGCGTCATTTTCTGAGACTCTCGACGATAGCGCAATCCTCTTTCTCAACGGAAGCCTGTTTACGTTCGCTGTCCGACAACGTTCTAGAAAATAAAGCGACAGGGCGTCCATTTGGGGCTAGCGTCG